>CM065387.1:21147500-21227500 GCA_033060915.1 Euryodendron excelsum
CAGCCATCTCGAGCACAAATTGTTTCTCTACTGGTTTGAGCCTTGACGGGTACTCGTGACCATCAAGATATTCTGCAGTTTCATGGTTATGAAAACCACATTTAACCAGTAAACCCCACATGACACCATCTGGAGGTATTGGTAAACCTCGCAGCTCAAATGGGCAATCGCATTTTCTTGTTCCAGTATTTCTTTGCAAGGATTGCCCTTCAGAAAGATGCCGTGGCGGTTCGTACTTTCCTCCTCTTTCACAACCAAGAATGCACTTCGGGAGCTTGCCGCCTTTTAAATTAGCAGACCTTTTGATAACAATCACGATGCCATTTTGTCGACCAATCCTCCGCCCCCAATCTAACATTTCGTCTCTATTTTCAAAAATCTGTCAATAAAAAATAACAAATATGCATAAGTACAACGTTATTGGGTCTACTTTTAATAAATTGATAGTATGATGAAACAACAATAGTCTGATGAAATAAAAAATAACAAATGCTTGCCTGATCAGTGGTAAATTCAGGTGTATAGTCACGACCTCGGTGAGAGACGCTTTCTACACTTGGAAGATCACTCTCAGCTGCCCAACTATCTGAAAATGAGTCAGCCATTGTGCTCTATCTTGATATAAATTGAAGGAGTGATAGTAGAGGAAGTGAAGGAATGAAGAAGATGAGAAAATCTGGAGAAATGTTTTTCATATAAATAGAGGGAGGCATATCCAAATAGAAAATCTTATCCAAACAGAAAATCTTATCCAAATAGAAAATCTTATCCGAACAGAAAATCTTATCAGAAAATCTTATCCAAACAGGAAATCTTATTAGAAAATCTTATCCAAACAGGAAATCTTATCCAAACAAAAAATCTTATCCGAACAGAAAATCTATCCGAACAGAAAATCTTATCAGAAAATCTTATTCGGACAGAAAATCTTATCAGAACAGAAAATCTCTTCCAAACAAAAAATCTTATCTGAACATAAAATCTCTGAGATTCCTTGACAATCCTACTCACTGATGTGACCCATATTTTTTTTGTTCTTTTCTTATTTTTAAAAAAAAATCAAATTAATCAAAACAAAATAAAAATAAAATAACAAATAAAAAATAATAAAGTCTTGATTGATCAGTGATAAATTCAGGTGTATAGAAAGAGACATATTCGAATAGAAAATCTTATCCGAACAGAAAATCTCTGATATCATATTTCTGATAATCCCACTCATTGATGTGACCTCTATTTTTTTTTGTTCTTTTTTTTTAAAAAACAATTCAAATTAATCAAAAAAAAATAAAAATAAAACAATTAATAAAAAATAACAAATATTTGTCTGATGTGATCCCTATTTTTTTATTTTTTTTATTTTTTAAAAAAATTAAATTAATCAAAATAAAATAAAAATAAAACAATTAATATATGTTTAACTATAAAAACAAACAAAATACTATTACTTTGCATCAACAAAGCACATGGGGGCAAAATCGGACAACCAAATGTTTTTTCCGTCCCATCAACCCACCCCCCGTGTCAGGGGGGGTGGGAGTAATAGTTCTCTTTTCTTTACCTTAATGATTTGTTATACTGAACTACCGAATTGATATCATTGTCTTATAATAATACGATGATACAATGTAGTACATGTTATACTTAATATAATTTATTATTATAAAAAAATAATATATAATAATATAAGAGTGGATAAAATGACCTTTTATGGGGTTTTTTCTCAAAATAATTATATATCAAAAGTTTATTTTCAAAATAATAAAAATTAAAATTTTATTACCAAACTAAGGTAAAACGCAGGTCAAAGTCACATTTTTTGGAAAAAATGCAACTTGAAGTTATGTTTTTAAAGAAACGCAACTCTTTCTATCCATCTTCTCTCTCTACTGCCCTCTCTCTCTTTCTCTATTGTCCTCTCTCCTCTCTCTCTTCTTTTCTCTCATTCTTATTTTATAAAAATTATACATAAAATTATATTATTTTCAAAATTTTTATTATGTTTATTTTAAAATTTAAAAAAAATAAAATAAAAAAATATTGACAGAGTTAAGTAATACTTAAAATATTTTAGTAATCAGTAATAAAAATGTTATAAAAAGTGTTATAAAATAGCAAAAATTTGAAGTAAATAATTTGAAGGATAAAATAAGTAAAATAATTATTAGTAAAATAAGTATTATTAAATATATAGTTATTTTATAAAGTAATTTGTAGTAAATTGTTTTGTAGTAAATAAAGTATTATAGTATTATAGTTTTAGTACATGTTTTATGTATGTGTGAAAATTATTTTGAAAACTCAAAAAATAAATCTTTTTACCCAAACAAAACCAGGTCAAAAACATCAGGTGTGAAATTTGAGATAGATTCGATCATATTTTTCATTTTATAAAAATTATACATAAAACTATAATACTTTTAAAATTGTCATTATTTTTATTTTAAAATTTTTAAAAAATATAATAAAAAATGTGATCAGCTTTAAAATAAAAAATTTGATAGATTCGATCAAATTTTTGCTATTTTATAACACTTTTTATAACATTTTATTACTGATTATTAAAATATTTTAATTATTACTTAACTTTGTCTATATTTTTTTTATTTTCAAATAAAAATAATAAGAATTTTAAAATATTATATTTTTATGTATAATTTTTATAAAATGAGAATGACAAAAGAGAGAGAGTGAGAGAGAGAAAAGGAGAGAGAGGGGGCAGTAGAGAGAGAAGGTGGAGAGAGAGAAAACGCAACTCAAAGTTGCATTTTTTTTCTCCAAAAAAAACCCGACTCCATCCTGCGTTTTACCTAGTTTGGTAATAAGATTTTAATTTTTGTTATTTCGAGAATAAACTTTTGATATATGATTATTTTGGAAAAAAAACCCTCTTTTATGCTTTATTCCTCCCTTTAAGATTTGACATCCCACCTTTCCAATGAAATGTTTTATCCACTATTTTAGAAGATTACATTTTTTACGAGAGATAATCTTCTTTCTCTTTTTTTTCTAAGCATGGTATTAAGCGGGCTCATAGATGACACATCCAATCATTTGCTCCTAATCCCTCAAACAAATGAAGTCATAGTATACAATAGGTGTTTAAAAACCTTGAAATTACGGCTGGAAGTTATAATTGGTTGTTTCCTTTTCTCTTTTTTCTTTCTAAGAAAACAACAGGAATAGATATATATATATATATATATATATATTAATAATTAGAACTTACATAGCATTCTTTAGAGTGGATTTAGCTAAACAAAGAATCTGCTCCACCCTTTGCCTATCTACCTTACAAGTACATACATTATGCATCATAGCAACAAAATGTAGGATGTCCAAGACAACAAGTCTAGAAACCCATTCAACCGTCTCCAGGTTGTTTAGAGCACAAACTACTAAAATGCCATTAGTTTCAACCCGCTCATGAAAGACACAATAGCTTAAAAACCACTTTAAGGCTTCCAAACACACTTGAGCTTCCATCATGAGAGAGATCGATGCGAAAAAATAGGAATTAATCTGCCTCATCTGCTCACTAGTAACATCCAAAATGATACCGGCTACCGCCCTTTGAGAAGACTCCTTATGCCATGCACTATCCACTAAAATCATGGCTTGAGGCGCTATAGGATAAACATATTTGGAGAATAAAAACACGTTGATTGTAGGCGTCACTCGAGAAAAACAACTTTCATGCCCTTGGCCATGATCGAGAACCTAGTTTCTAGCTCTGACAAATTGATTACGCAATTCAATGGATAACTGAATGGTAGCCATCGCTAAGGGAGAGAATTGTCGAAACTGCACCTCATTCCTATGTGACCAGATTGCCCATAAAATAGCTATGGATTCCCAAAGTACATGCTCATCTGAGGCATTGGTGACCCATTCCAAGAACCAATCATTAAAGCTCCTCGAAACACCAATAGTGAAATCCAACCCCAACGAAGATCCTTTCCATATATGTTTGGACACAAGGCATTCTAAAAATAGGTGTTTTGTGGATTCATCCTCCTTTCCACATCTAATGCAAGCTAGCAAAATATCCACCTTTCTTCGGAGCAGCGACTTGGCCACTGGAAGAATTCCAAGAATAATATTCCATAGAAAAAAGATGATCTGTGGAGGGAGACACAAAGCCCAAAGTTATTTCCACAACCTTATCACAAGTTGATCTAACTCATCAAAGCCTTGGTAACGAGAGAATAAAGCAAAAAAGTAAACTGATTTAATAGTGAAATTACCATTCTTGTGAAATTACCAAACTAGTACATCCTCAACAGCAGAAATTGGAATGTAAGTTGCAACAATATGCTTGAGGACAGAATCTGGAAAGAGGCATTATAGTAAAAGGGTACGCCACTGGCGATTGGAATCAATCAATACGTCCACCATGAGGTTAATAAATCTAGGAGCTAAAGAAGTCTGACCATAAGGATTATCAGCATTAGAGATCCATTGACTTTGAAACACATTGACAGAAGTCCCCGATTCAATTGACCATTTCAACCTTTTAATTAACAAATCCCTTCCCCATAAAATACTACACCACCCCCATGAGCAATTAGGGTTCAATTGAGTAACTAAAAATTCCTTGCCATGACAGTAATTGCCAAGTAAGCTCGAGCCAAGAGGGAGTCAGGGAACTTGATCAACCTCCAAGCCACATTTGCTAGCAGTGCTTGATTGAATAACTCCATATCTCTCATCCCAAGACCTCCCATGGACTTAGGAAGTCATAAGGACTTTCAACTCTTATAAAAAGATGTCGTTTCCACAGTCACCTTGCTAGATGAAACGCGATAGCAAAGATTGTATAGACTTAATAAAGTACACAGAGGTTGAAAGCACGATAATAAGTACAAAGGAATAGCTGCTAGGGCATGTTTAGCCAAGATATAGCAACCAACAAAGGATTGGGGGGGGGGGGGGGGAACCTTCCACCCTTGGATTTTATGACGAATCTGAGATTCAACCCCCCTTAGCAACTCACCTTTCTTGAGGGTGAAATCCCTGATAGTCCCCAAATACTTTCCCGGTCTATCAACTATATGAACACCAAGAGCCTCCATCAGTCTCTTCTGATCCTCTTGCTCATAGTTGGGCTAACAAAAAGCTCATATTTATTAAAATTAATCCTCTGCCCCGCTTGATGACAGTACGTAGTCAACACCCCTTGTAAACACCACACATGAACTAGATCAAATTGTTGAAAGATGAAGCAATCATTCGCAAATAAGAGGTGGTTAATTATAGGTGCATGACGACCCACTGAGATGCTTCTACAAATGTTTTGAGAAGCCATCCGTTCAAGTGTAGCCGATAAAACTTCAGTACATAAAATGAACAAGGGGAAAGCGGATCCCCTTGGCGCAACCCACATCGCAATTGGAAATAATTAGGGGGGTGATTATTAACTAAAACAACAAAGGACACTGTAGCAATGCATTGCCAAATCAAGTTGATCCATTTTGCATTGAAACCCATAACCTCCAGCACCTTCCAAACGAAATCCCACCAAATGCGATATGTTCCCAAATGGTGTATTTTTATTTTATGAGTAAATATATATTTTTGTTAATATATACTATTTATTGAAATAAACCCGAAATAGTACATTGAAACATACTAGTACCGATACATATTATACCAATGACAAAAACGGTATGTTCTTCAGTACAAGAATGACAACTATGACAAAAGGTTGTGATGCTCTAAGAGTGCAAAATAATTTCTTCTAACACAATCTTCGTATGAAGATGTGCTGTGTACGGTACTTAATAATTTTTCTTTATGAGGATTTGTGAGGTTGTAATCAAATAACAAAACAAAAATATAACAAGATTAGAAAAATAAGATTTGCAGGCTGGGCTTCTTTGGTCTGGCCAAGTAGGCCCTATGATAGCCATGCTTTTTTATGTGGACAAAACCATGTTTTAGTTGGATTGGTCCACCTAATAACAGCAATGCTGTCCAAAACCAGATCCTTCCAAGTTCCAAACCCTAATCCATAACAGTTGGAGTATGCCCAATTTTAATAAAGTGGAACTATTAGTTAGAAGGATGTTCCTTCTTTGTTTGGGGCCAACCCATAAGAAAAATTTTGCAGCCTTAATTTTTTTTTTTCCTGGGTCAATTGACAAGAATAAATACATGAGGAGAAACATATTAGACTAAACATTCATCTCTCTAAAAATCTCTAACTGTCATAACAGCTATAACAAACTCAAAAACTATCATATTGATCCCCGATTAGGAGGGAGTGGAACTCAGGACCTAAATCTAGGTACCAGAGTAGCTAATCGGATATCAGTGAACCACGTAACTTGTGGCCTCAATTTAGTTCCTTTCTTTTCTTAATCTTTAAAGCTTGGTGGGTGGAGCCTACTTTTAATAATCTAAAATAAAAAGTAATTGTTATTATATGTCAATCTACAACTTAAAATCACAAGACGGACAGAAAATTTTTAAAAAATGCAAAAGGGCTGTAGGCTTTCATTGTATAAAATCATATAAAACGATATAATAAAAAAAATGCAAAAGTCACCCTTTCGATTTAAGTTTAACATAATAATTGAAGCAAGTACTTGATATTGGTAAAATATGTGGGTGACTTGAGTTGTACCCTTCACTCATTCAGGTCATTTAAAGGATTGCTCTAGTATTCTCTTGACATCGCTAAAGAAAAATGGAACCATGATTTGCTTGAACTACATTAGAGTTTTATTAAAAGCTAGCTTCATTAATTTAAAATAAAAGTAGGATCTAAGGGTCCTTATTACTATTTATAAAAATAAAATCAATATTAAAACGAGTTATCTTAGATAGTAACCTTAAAGTCGTAAGATGAATGTTTACCAGAGTAATTGAATGAAGACTAAAACATAAGAGAATTGTATTGAAAAATCAACTTAGGTTTTATGGCCAAGAGATCTACCATGAGAAAATATATTTATTGACTAGAATCCCCACATAATATTTATTGACAAAAAAAATAAAAAATAAAATACATGATCGGTCTCTTAGGAGTAGCGAAGGTTTAAAAAGCAAACAAAGCTTGTCATGTTCACTACAACAAAATGTTTTATAATTGGTCAAATGCTCCATTTTTCCAAAGCCAGAAATTAGAGGTTGCAAGATAAAAGGAAGTGTCTACTTTTACAATTGATTACTAAATTATCTACTAGAAAATTAGATGCAAATTGCAAAACTGTCGGCTACATTCTTTTCTCTTTTTTTTTTTAAATATATTTAAGACGAGAAACCTCTCCAGGGCTACATTAGACATACTAGAGCAGTGTAAACTCCAGATACTTACACCACATGCTAAATATCTTATTGGTAAGGCACATTAAATCTATTTGCACACACACATGCACGATGCACTTCTAAAATCTACAGAAATACAAATAAACAATCTCAGCCAACTTACTTTTATTTCTATTACATCTAAAGAATCGAGGCACTTTAGCCATCAATCAACTGCCATTAGAGCACATGGTATTGGCGTTGTCACCTAACTTATTACGAATGTTTAATTTCAGTCACATTCTTAGATTGAGTTGCTTTAAGTACTTTCATTGCTGTTATTTTTTGGGTAATTACAACAATACCTATTGAAACTTAGTATTACTAAACTCTCATAAACTTTAAAACGTAATACATTAACTCCTTAAAGTTTCAATTTGCATCGATCAACATATTTTGTTGCAATACTAGTGATAATCCATGCCTACAAAACTCGGGTCCCCAATAAATTTAAACCTACATGCAAGTGCTAGTGGGTTACATTGTTTATAGAGAATGGATTTTGGCTTGCATACCATATTATTGTGTATTAATACAAATAAAACTGAAGTAATGCTTCACAATCCTCCATAAACATTGATAGTAATATGATGTCTGCTTTTGCATTTTCCTTTGGATTGGTAAGGTTTCAAACGGCAAATGACATTAATGTCTTCGTCAAGTTCCACTCCAATAGCCAAACCTAACAACTAAATCCACCCCTTTCACACCCTCTCTCTTCTTTCTTTATTACACAAATCCAAACCAAAATTCTTCAAGAATACTATCAAAACCCATTTCTGCAAATTGAATTCACTATGATATATTCCATGCTTAAATCAAAACCCACCAAAAGAATTAAATCGGGAAAAAAAAAAAACTAGGAATAAGCTTGTAATTGGAAACCCGCATGCACAACTGTATGTAACAAAAAAACTCATCCCGGGGTGTGTATGTTCGGGATGTAAGCAAAGGTAAAGTAAACTAAGTTAAGGCAGTGTAGGAAGGAGAAGCATTAAATGCCTCTCATTTTTTGGCATTACCTATTCAATTTATATACACATACACAACAAATGTAGCAAAGGGAAAAACACCAATGCAAAGCAGGGACTCTATCTCATAGACGGCCATGGCTGAATTGGAGTTTCTCCTTCTCTTTTTCTTCTTTTATTTTCCATTTTCTTTCATCATCTTCACCATCTCCGGTGGCCAACATTGAAGAAACTCACCTCTGCTCATCTGTACACCACCATGATAGCACCAGTACACCTCGATCGGATCACTTGGCCCCTACACTGCACAACTATACTGCCAACAAAAGTCCCAGCGTGAGCGACCACCATTCCTCCTCTTCCTCTCCTGCATGATCCTAGCCATTGAGAGCTTCGGAGGAGAGAAAGTGACGCTTGGGTTTGTCTTTTAAAGATAGAAAGTGAGAATGGCACAGCAGTGGGTTATGGCCAGGTCGGCCACCTTGAGTCTGCTGGGTTTCCTCGAACTATGGGTTAATGGTGAGGGAGAAAGAGGAGTGGGATTTTAGAGAGGGAAAGTGATGGGGAGGAAGGAGGATGTGGTGGCTGTCATGGCTTAGATGGCCATAGCTATGCCGCTATGGCGAGCTCTTAGAAAGAGAGGGAGTGGGTTGTGCAGCTGGCCGGATCTTCGGTGGTGGTGAAGTTGGCATAGACTAATGCTTGAGGCATAGCCCATTGCAGAAGTCCCCCCTTTTTTTCATCCATTTCTTTAGTCTTTAGAGAGGCAAAGATGAAGTATATACAAAATCAATGAACAATAGAAAAACCAGTAATATTTTGTACAGAATATGGAAAATCATACAACAATTAAAATCGAAAGAGGCATGCACTACCTAATATTTGCTGCAGAAATAACATGATACAACTAGGCTGCTGCTCTAAATTTAAAAAAAAAAAAAAAAATTTCTAAGACAATCGGCGTAGTTAACGAAAGAGGTATCATTTTCTATAATTAAGCAAAACTTTTTCAACTTAAAAATGGATAGTTCAATTATCCCCAGAGAGCCTTCTATTTCTCTCCTACCATACCAAAGGCACTAATAAGAGGCCCTATTCCATATAGTTCCTTCGTTCAATTTTGACCTTAATTTGCAAAGCCAATGCTACTTTCACTTCCTGATTACTCCATGTTATTATGCATCTCCAAAATTCCATACTAAACATCTATTATGAGCTCATATATTGATAACAAATCATGTATCTCACACAAAAATGAACTTATGTAGTATAGAGTTGGTCATCGGAGAGAGATAGAGGATGATTAGAGAGTAGGACAGGCCAATTGGAGGGAGTTGGTGATTGGAAAAGTTACAGTTACCTCCCGGAGAAAAGGTTGAGCGAGAGTGGAGCTAGTATAGAGAGTGGCCAGAGAACCTTGGCAAAAAAGAGTGGTCATTGTAGAAATTGGCCAGAAAACCCTCAGGGCATTGCAGAGAATGCATGTGCAGACAGCAAAGAAAAGAGAGAATGGAGAGAAAAAAGGGAGGAGTCTGTACGTACAAGATGAATAAAGAAGAGAAATATTATACTTTTAAACTATTTTTTCACTTATTTTTTTACTCACTATACACAAATAAAAATAGACCCTATTTATTAATATAGATGCCACACGTATTGTGTCTGTGGATACAAAAATAAGTGAAAAAATAGTTTGTGTATATTATTGCTCAACAAAGAAAGAACCAAAATAAGAAGAGAAGAAGGGGTTGGTGGGGTACAGAGAGTAGCTCCAAAGCATGGCCTTTTTAGTATTTCTCTGGATTCTGTACGGGGTGGTGGGATAGGTGATGGACTACTATGAAAGGGGTAGGTGGGGTAGAGAAAGTAGCTCCAAAACATGGGCATTTTTAGCATTTCTCTAGATTCTGTATATACACATGTATATAGCATGTCAAAAGTCCATAATACCTCACAATTTAACAATTCATTACGAAAACTAATGTTGGGTGTTCAGGTGCCTAATTTTAAAAGGTGATGTGTCCAACTGCCGATACACCAAATTACAAGGGGTGTATGTAAAATTAACTCTAAAAAAAATTATCATATGACTTGTGTTCACAAAAAAGTACGATATCTAAATTGATATTTTCTTTTTGTAATATTATTTAATGACTGAAATATCCTTTAAATTGCTTTTATATTTGTTTGCTATTTCAAGGGACCTTTCTGTCATTAGACAATTAATGTAAAAGAAGGTTAATTTAGATATAAAATTATATTTTTGTGAATATGTGCAATTCACATAACAACTTTTTATAATTTTTCTTAACGAAATGCTAATAAATGATGTTGATTGATACAAATTAAAAGTTTAGGAAGTTAATGTGTTAATTTTAAAATTTTAAAAAAATTTAGTAATACTAAATCATAGTTCAAAGGTATTGGTGTAATTACCGCTTATTTGTTTTGTATTTCTAAACTTCTTGTCACACTATCGAACGTAGCAGCCCAAATTTAAATATAGACACTTATCCACTAGTTTTTCTAAAATAGTAACACAATTGCTGATGGCGGTAGGAAATTGTTAAAGGCCGATTGTATAAAAGTAGCTTCTAACACTCCTAATTTTATGTGAACTTGGACTTGCGGAGGGATGGAAAAGAAAATGTAAAAGGTAAGAAAAGAAATGAAATGAAAGAAGTAAATTTTTTTATTCTTTTTCTTTGTTTAGTTAGGAAAATAAAATGCAACTGAATATGTATTTGTTAAAAAAAAAAATTTTACTTTTTTCGTTTGGTTATGCATAAAAAATGAATAACTAATTGTAATTTTATTTTCCTTTCTTTTGACAAATTCAAAATCCAAACATAAAAAAAAGTTACAAAATTACAGAGAATTCGCTTTGGAAAAGAATCAAATTCAAGGACAAAAATTAAAATAAGAAATGTTTTCTGGCCCATCAAGCAGAACAATTACCAAGATAATTGTTAGAATACCAGCACTGCAAGCTCAGCAAATGAGAATGTTGGAACCCTCCGATAAACCAGCTAGTGTGTTTTACTTCTATTATCAATCCAGGTACTAATGAGAGCTCTCCATTCAAAGAGAAAATATTGAAATTTAGCCACTAACATTCTGCTGTATCCAAAACCTTCTGAGCCATCTCCATCCTTTCTGTAAATCAATGCATTACACTCGAGAAGAAAAGGTCAATTTTAACTAACTGAACTGGTCCAGCTGGCCATTTGAGAGGTCAAAAATTCAACTTTTGCCAAGTGTAACAGTTGGCCGCAAGAAATTTATCCATTGGGAATACCCAAGTTTCGGTGTGAATGGTTTGCCTTTGAGTGGACAAGAGAGGAGATTAGTCGAGATACGCGCAAACTAACCAAAACATTCCTAACCATTGAACCAAATGCAAAAAAAAAAAAAAAAAGGTCAATTTTGCAGAGCTTGGCTCAGCATTGGTTCACCAAGAACTAATCAGATTGCAAGTTGGGTAAAAAAAAATTAAAAAAACCCAAGACCAAAGCTCTGTCTACAAAAGCATAATTTACAAACGATTTGCAACCCTGTATGTGGAGCTTCAGAGAAATGAAAGGAGAAGAATCAGAAAAATGTTTGAATGCACCTTTTTATAGGCTTTGAATTCGGCTTCTGATTTTTTTTTTTTACTAGCTTTTAGCATTCCCAGCCAAAACTAGAAGCGTATAAAAAGATATGTTGTTTGGTATGGTTTTAATTTTTTGCATTTTCAAAAACAAAAATAACAAGAACTTCTCATTTTTTATGTTCCAAAAACAAGAAAATGGGAATTTAAAAAACGCACCATTGTTTCACATTGTTTTTGCATTAAAGTAGGTTTCGGAAATGCTAAAAACAACTTTTTATTTGGTTTTCAAAATTCTGGTGTTTTTAGAAAATTTTCAGATACAAGTTTCGCAACTACGTTACCAAACAGAGTCCATCAAAAACAGTTTTTGGAATATGTTGGTCAAATACAGTCTAGGCCATTTGTAGAAGACTGGAACCAAAAGTACAGCTAAACGCAGTTCAAAAACACCCATAAAAACAGCTAATAGACAAAACTAAAAGTCCATAAAATTACATCCAAACTACAGTTTAGCCAGTATTTCACACAAGCATATGGTAACATCCAAGCCAAGGTTTAGCCAGTGGTAACATCCTTGTTGCAAAAGAAAGTCCTGCGGAAGGGGTACGGAAATTCAACCCTGCATTTGCTTTCCCAAAATCATTTTAAAAAATACAATAATAATAACAATAACAATAGTTACAGACATTAATGAGTGTCCCTGAGTTCAAATGAAAACAAATACTGTTAAAATAGTTCCTTATAAACCACGAGCAGCGCAGAAATTAAAATTTTAGCCAAGAAATAATGTTTCCAACTAAGCCCTACTGATATAGACACTATTGCTAAACACAGATATTTCTATGGAGCCGTGAGCAGAAGACTGAGAACTGAAAACTGAATAGGATTATAAACAACGTTTACATCATGTTAATCAAATGAATGAGACACTTCTACCTCTTTCCTTTCCCTCTATCTTACATTTCTTCTAAATAAGAGTTCTATGTTACAAATCAAAATTGTGGTGGAGTTGCAAAGACAACACAGTAGTTTCTTTTGCGCTCAATTAGAAAAAGCAGCTCAGCTTCAAGCAAATAAAATTAAATTGCACAAGCTTATACACCCCACTTTCTCAAACAACACTCTCCTCTGTTGCCTCTGGGACCTCATGGGAGTTTTCCATTTCGAATTAGTTGTTCAATGGAAGGAAGCAAAAAAATCGCCCTCTAACCCAGCCCTTCGAAGATACACCAACCTACTGGAGTGCAAGCAATGATGTGTGACAGATTTCATTTCTCTTGAAATAATTTCAGTGATGGCCATCAGTCACACGATACTTACTGCAATCAAGGAGTGTATAACGAACAAATGCAGCAATAAAACCAGATAATCATCTCTCAAGAGCTGGATGCTGCCTATAATCACCAAGTTTGCTTGTCTGAATAGCTCACGTCATCAAATCATGCCCGTTCAGTACCCATCAGTAGGGAATCACATATGGCAGAGCGAAAACATCTGCTGATTCTATCTGCAGAGCTTCAGCCCATACCCTTAGCGTCTCAGTGACCCCAGCAGAAGCCACATCAGGCTTCCCTGACAAACAACCTTTGCTGCTAAACAGCCATTCCTGGTCATCAAAATCAGACCATTCCTCCATTTTGGGAACTGAAAGTACCTGGCTCAAATACTTGGAATCAGGGTGGGGCAACTTCATTGAAGCTTGAGCAATTTGATCAGCTTGTGTAATTGCAGATGATGGCTTTTTTGAGGTGATGGAAAATGACTCAGCTTCTAACACACCATTTGCCTTGCTCTCCTTATTATCCACCTTAAGATTATTTGGCGGCCCCTGCCTATTGGAAGCAAACAGGATGGGAGTTTGGCAAGGTTCCAATTTCCTTCCGTTCAACGTTGACGGATGAGGACTGGGCCTTGGCATTTTATTAGGCCTAACATCAGTTTCTGTAAGGCAATTCAAGAAGGAAGGGACATTAGTCAGCTAAGAAGAAAGGTGATAACAATCGAACAAGCTCGGAAAAATTAATTAAATTGGAATGCAGGCAGTCAGTTGCTACCAAGTTTTACATAATAGTTTTCTTTTATCAGGAGGAACATCACAAAAATCTTATGAGAACAGTCAGATCTGGCACAAGGCCGAGAAACTTCTCATTACCACCACTGGTTCAGAACTAAGTACCCAAGTTGTTTCAAACACAGCTAAGAAAAATAGTTACCACCATGGCTCATTTAGTGTAAAAACTCACCATGCAAAAATCCATTTGCCTCGAAGTCTTTTTTCCTTTTCTTGAGATTTCCCTCTGTAGCAGTGCTCCTGTCACCATCCTTGGCAATATGTGAAGTTCTAATATTCGGAGTACCAAGAAGGTCATTCTTTTTCCTATCTTTCAATTTATTCTGATCCTTACTCTTATGTTCACTTTTCTCCTTCACTTTTTCCTCTTTTTTCTTTTCTTTTTCCCTGTCTTTTTCCTTCCCATTGCTTTTTCTTTCACTGTCTTTATCCTTCCGTTTGTCCCCCCGTTTCTCATCTCCCTCCCTCTTGGATTTCTCTTTGTTTTCCATCTTTGTCTCAATGTTCTTTTCCAATTGTCTTGGTTTTCCTTCAACTCTATTTTGGAACACTCCAGCAAGGTTCTGGACCACTGCACTGCCACTGGATCTTGCATCACTCCTGATTCCTTGCCCATCAATATTCCGGTTATCAACTCCTTTCTTCTTGTTCTTTTCCTTCCTTTCGGCCAGAATTCCAGTATCCTTAACCACCACTGTGTCCATCTGCCGGTCATTTTTCTGTCCTGTGCCTGGAAATCTCTCAACCAACTGGCTCTCAGTTCCTTTTTCTTCATCTCTAATCCTCCTGCCCAACTCGTGCAAAAATTTAGAATCCCCAGCCCCTTCAGAGAAAAGGTTGTTTCGAATAGGCTTCTCTCCACTTTGACCATGTTTCTTTTCACTTGAGTTACTGCTTTTGTCTTTATCCCACTCTCTCTCTTTTTGATTGAGCTTCTCTCCACTGTAACTCTCAGATTGACCAGCAATTCTCTTATGTCCTGTGCCTGGAAGTCTCTCGACCAACTGGCACTCAGTTCCTTTTTCTTCATCTCTAATCCTCCTGCCCAACTCCTGCAAAAATTTAGAATCCCCAGCCCCCTCATACAAAAGGTTGTTTTGAATAGGCTTCTCTCCACTTTGACCACGTTTCTTTTCACTTGAGTTACTGCCTTTGTCTTTATCCCACTCTCTCTCTTTTTGATTGAGCTTCTCTCTATTGTAACTCTCAGATTGACCAGCAATTCCCTTCTCCTCTGATGTGTTGCTTTTATCTTTATCTTTGTCCCCGTCCTCCTTATCCTTCTTTTTCTCCCTGTCTTTTTCCTTCTTGTCTTTCTTCTCTTTGTGTTTTCCATCACTTTTATCTTTCTCCCTTTTCTCTTTACCTACTCTCTTCTCCTTGTCCTTGTCTTTCTTATGCTTTTTCTCTTTGTGCTTCTCCTGAAATTTATAGAAAGGGTTTAGTGTATCCAACTAAAAAATATACAACAGTCGGTGCTGGGATAAAGTTAAAATCAACTTAACAGAATTAAGTAAACTGTTCACACAACCAACACTCGTAACCTCACATAAAGTAAAAAATGAGATAATTTGAAAGAAAAATTGGCAAAGCGGAACAAAATGACATAAGGCGCCGGCTTGAACCACGGGAGAACACCCGACATACAGGTGCACACTCCTCCATGTGAAATATTCATCTTCACTTGGCCAATTCGCAGCCCACTCCCCCACCCCAAAAATATATTATTTATTGATTCTGGTATGAGGGTGTATGGGGTTGTAATGAGTTGAAGGAGAGTCACAGAACGTGTCAGTGACACCAAGAGAATCTGGGGAGGACTAGGTGAAGGATGAAGCAGTCCAAACCTGATAGAGAGAGAGAGGTAGCAGGAGTGAGAGCACAAATGTTGAATGAATGAGTGAATGAGTGCCTGGTAAGGGAGCCCAAGGGCCTCTTATATAAGATTTAAGGGTAAAGCCCAAGTAGGATTAGACCTGTTAGTGATTAGACCTCTCCATAAGTCCTTGTCCTAGTAGGCCAAGGAACCAGAGTTCCATATGGAGTGGTCTCCCTCTCTTAGTTGGACTGGCCTAAAGGTGAGATAGACCCACGTGTCCCTGCCGAACAAGTTGTTCGGGCTTGCCTCAAAACCTAGGTCGGGAGAGGTTGGTAAGGTTGTTCAGTGGATCAACATCGCAGCAAGCCAGAGCACACAAAGCGCTTATAAACTGTGCCTGTGGCTGATTCATGCATACTGTTCGGCATCCCGAACACGAAGGCATGGTCACGTGTTGTTCGGCTTCTTTTTTCAATATATAAGCTCCAATGACTATATTCTAATCCAGTTCCCATGTTGCCAAAAAAACTGCTCATAAGGTCCAGAGATTCCAAAAATTAAAATCCAGAGTAAACGACAACTTAAAACAAGGATAGAACAAAAAGAAGACAAACAAAAAAATAAAAATAAAATAAAAGAAGAAGAAGAAGAAGAAGAAACAGAACAACCACCACTCCCACCACTGCTGCCACCTAGGGGCAAAGAGGAGGGATTCATAAACTTCACAACATCAGAAGCCAACTCTGCCTACTACAAAAACAGGTTTCAATTGCTACTACAGAGGTTGCAAAACTCACCTCAGAGTCACTTCACCACAACAGAACAAGTACTTGTCAACCAAGTTGAAGAAAGTATAGCAACATGATCACAATCTCAGCTCCACATGACCATTCACCAAGAATATAGATTGACCTGACCCCAACTAGATTCAAAATTTATGTGGTAATGATTTGTAAAGCACAGGTTCTGTTTAATACCAGCTGGGCCTCTAACGTATTAAAGTTACCTGAAACTCCAAATTTCCATTTCATCCTAAAAAACAATAGGTGGACAGTTTCACTTATCACCAAAAAAAAAAAGCAAGATAATCACCAATATAACACCAGTTTCAGAAGCCACAGCAATCTATTGACCTTTAAGTAGCAGTACAATTACACAACTAATTTTGTAGAGCACACCCATCCCTAACAAATAGCATGGAAAGGCAACCATATTTTTCAAAAATCATAAACAGATAAAAAGAACTCAAGGACAATAATTACCACAGAAAATTGATTAAAGATCAACAAAATCACAAATTCCTTGTGAATGATCAGAAACTTTAAAGCTTGGCTTTAAGTTGATAGCTCTAAGCTATCAAACAAATAAAAAAAGGTCCATTTTGTTGGAAAAAATAATAAGAAACCTAAAACCTTGTTTCCATGCTTTTTAAAGACAATTCAAAGGTTTGTGAAGTCTAATAGAATTTCTAATCACTATCAAACACAGCCTCCAGAGCTATTAAATTGCTATAATGAACAACAACTTCTGACCTGAAAAGCCCTATCACCATGTCATTTAAGACAAGCAGTAACTTGTAAAAACGCTCTTTCACTTGACAAAGCATTAAAAAGGTTTGATCATGTCACTGAAATGGATGGGGACACAGATTGCTTCAAAGCATCAATCATAAGGAGCTTCAAATTGACTTCATTTTAAATACCCCACATTTTTTGCCGCTTTGAAAGATCATGGAGAAATTTTGAGGCCTCAAGAATATTAAGTTTAGATTGTCAGCGAAAAAGAACAGGGGGCAAGTGGCCATCTCCACTGTTTGACAAGGCAGAGGTAATGATATTGTGGCACTATAATGCTGATGGTGGTGCAATGATCACAGGCAGCATTGTAGCAGTGGTGACAGGTGACAGGTGACTGGACGTACCAAGTGTCCAATCATATCTGGAGGACTAATCATACCAGACAGGCCTCCCTCTCTAGGACCAGGCAGGGTGTTTGTCCCTCGAAGGAGAATGAGACGAGCCAACCTAACAACCCTCAGCTCTATCCACCAATCCACAAACCTTGATGATTCTGGTGTGGGGTCATAACCACTTGAGTGAACTATGACCAAGGTATCAACCCAGAGAGGGTGGGTCTCTAGGCCCTGTCCATGCCTAGGGCTTGGAGTATATTATGGAGCGCATGTATAGACTAGTGGAGGAGTTGCACTCAGTGGAGATTGCTCAATCCAATCTAGAGGATGCTCAAGCCTCCATCTGAACGAGGGGAGGCAGGCACTTCATGGAGGACAGCTCAACCAAGCAAAGGGAAGTCCACTCAAAGTTTTAGTCTGTTACGTATGTTCCTCATTTGCTCCATTAACTTCCCTAATATTCACATTAGTGTTGTTTTAGGTTTTTCATTAGATTCTAATTTCTTTCCAATATATGTTGAATAGGAACAAAAAACTACTTCCTAGATGATGTCTATCATGTAGACTGGCCTTACAATGTTCTATACTTCTTCTACGTTCCTCACCATTAATAGCGAAAAATCCTACCACTTTCAAGTCTGAAGTAATGAACCAACAACACAATTTTGAGAATGAGAAGGAAATGGATCATGGATGCATAGCTCTTTAGCAATCTTTTAGAATTTAGGTTTTTGTCATAGACACTAATACTCTCTATTCATTTCCTGAATACAGACTCCTTCAGCAAATCTACATTGTTCCCCTATACCATCTTCCATAGTTTGGACTCACCCATTATTCATTATGCTTTGCCTGATCCCTTTACAAATATATATGGAGCCTTCCAATTCTGGGCCCAAAGTACCATATCAAAATAAAAAAATTTGGTACTAAACCAAGTGCAGGAAATCTGTGAGGGAAGAAAGGTAAAGACAGGAATCATTGGATATCCTTTATAATTTGAAGGTCAGGAAAGTAGTTGCCAAAAAGTAACTGGATTTATACAAAGTGAAGGTTGATTAATTAATATCCTCAAATTCCACTCCATAAGGATTAAATACATAGACCCAAATTTATACACACACAGAAGTATGCCTTTGATCATATGTACAGGAAGACATTGTGCTCATGCAAAAGTATTGATATGTGTTACAACTGTATTTAGTAATGGAGTCCACTGATCAATAGGATTTAACTTACTGCATTAGAAAAAGTCCCTTACAGCTCCAAAAAAAATTTTTGATTAAATAAACCTTATACATTTCAAGTATTTGACAAAATAAGCAAGATGAGCTGCAGAAGACCATTTATGCTGTGTTTGGGAGAATAGAATTCATGCTTTGGCTTTGGAATTAGAAGTCTTCAATTTCAAACTGAAGTGTTGCCACTTCCAATTCCAAAGCATGGATTCCACACAGCCAAGCACCCTCTTATTGGCCCTTCTTATTTTAGTACGTCGGTTTATGCCTTGCAGCTCTAGCCTGTTCTTTGTTTTCTTTCTTTTTTTTTGTTCTTTTTGTGCATCTTATAGAAAGTAGCAGCAATAGTCAGAAATGTTCCTGATGATTAGCATGGATAAAAGACAAGTACAAATTTGGAATTTCACATGGAGCATGCCTAGGGCATATGTAATAATGTTTAGGGTTTATTTTTCATGTGTTTTTAGGACAAATTAATTTTTGGTCAGGTTTTAGTAGTTAATTTGGTAAGTTTTTGGACATGGAACATAGGGGTCTTCCATAGGTCAACTTATAGGTTAAGTTATGTTATTGGGTCATTCTATGTGGTTTCATTTGGGTCTCAAATAGTCTAGTAGTCAACAGAGTCAAAATTTCCTAATCTTTAAGCCACAGTTCTAAAGGAATTAGGAGAGCCAACAGCCTATAAATACATATATAATCTTACTATTCAGTAGGAGGGAATAGTTTGAAAATTTGTGTAAGCTTTTGTGGCTTTTGTGATGCTTTGTGCAACCTTACCTTAGGGGATAATTCCTAGGAAAATCTAGGTGGGATTCCTAGAGTGTTCTTTTCTTTTTCTTCTTCTTTACTTTTGCAAAATTATTATTCTCGGGTTACTATTCATAGCCCTAGAGAAGTCACTTTTCAATCACAAAACCCTACCCAATCAAACCCAAATCAACTCTAATCCCTTCCCCTATGTATTAGCCATCAATTATAATCCCCAAATAGTTGCTGTCTAGGCCTTCTAATCATATTGTTTCTGGAATCCTGCAACCTGCAACTTCTAAAAAATAAAACCAAAACACAGCTTTCCATATAAAAACCTTATAAGACATTGTCTATCTTTATAAAACCCTAACTTTCCATAGCCAGAACCCACTCCAATTTCTACAGTAATAAGCCTTAGGCCCTAGCTCCCTAGTCTGTCCTGCATCAGTTTACTCACAAGTTCAAAGACGTGGATTGTACTGAAAAAGTCCCAAAAACACAACAGGGCAAACCAGAAAAGGACAAAGAAAAAGGGAAACCAAAACATTTTCTTTTCAATAAGTAAAAAGGAAATTGGAACTTTGCTCAGGATTTTGTTATAAAACAGTAACTCTTCTCTTAGAATTTGAATTTCTTGAGAAGCAGGTCAACATAATTATTCCCGAGAAGCTTATAGAAGCTAAAATACGTTTCTGTTTCTACTCCAGCATTATGAACTATTTGATGAGATACAAAATATTGTCTAAGTGAGAAATTTGTATCGAGCTAGCCAAGGTTTTATCACAACAGAGTCATGGTTCAAATAAAGAAGATTTAATAGCTTGTACATGGCCAAAATGTGACTTAAACAATAGATTCTAGCAACTAAGGTTGCCCGCAAATATGATCTTAGCAGATTTTCTCCATTACTCCACCAAATGTCAATAAACACAAACTAGAAAGGTTTATATGCAAATTGCTCCATAAATATGACAACAAAACATTTCTCCCTTTTTTTTTTTTTTTGGATAAGTAATATGGCAACAAAACATTTCAAAAATGGATGTAAAACGAAATTGTGAAAATAAAAAATGACAGAAGCACAGAAGATCATAGCATGGACTGCACCAATCTCATAAGGACGCCAATGACCAATTACAGATCATAGGTAAGCAACATGTGGATAACCATGTTCCACTGTTGAAATAATTCTGATGAGATATTTAAAATTTTCTCATCCGTACAAGCAGGACAAGTGCACTGCATCCTAAGAAGTACTAACACGAACAAGCGAAGCATACACAACATGACACGACATGGACACGCCGACATGGAAATTTTAAAAAAATGCAAGTCATAACACGATGGGAACACAACGAACATATATATTATAAGTTCAATAAGGTTTTTTCTGTTTCTTTTAGAAGTACGTCCAATTAGATATTAACCCATATTGTTTTATTTTACAATAATATCCTAAGTTATTTTCTTCAAACTTTCAACGTGTTTCATGCGTGTGTAACTGATGAACACATGTTGTCCCTCAAGTGTCCGAAGCATGTTCGGTTTTTCAAAAAAATAAATTTAAATAACTAGACATATTTAGACACGTGTGGAGAAGTGTCCGACACAGATAGTAGTATCATTACTTCTTAGATTGCATCTTTATCCTATTGTTCCTAAATCAGGAATATGAATCTTTTGGTAAGTGAGATCATAAATTTCAAAATTACTTGACTGCAGAAATAACAAATTTCAAAATTACTCAAGGTAAACCTCTTTCAAAATACTCGAGCACTATTATATAAACAAAGATATTGGCTACATCAACTTAGTCACTCAAAAGTTCACCACCTACATAGAATTCTCATCACTAACTCAAATACGAGTATATCTAGGACAAGCTATAAAAATAAGGCTTCAAGAATATTATCCAGAAGCTGAAAACAACTTCATGGTGGCTCACCAAACATATTTACCAATTCGTGTCAGTTGATGAATCTATTCAACATTGTTCAAAAGCAATGAAAAAAGAATGCTCCAAATCGCTATATCGGATTTATCTTTCCCTATGATTGGATGATTTAGGACCAAAAATATCCACAAATGATCCTAGAAAGTTCCTATTATTAAACACAATAATAATGATGCACTTCTTACAGAGATATGCTCATGCTAACTTCCCAAGTTTAAAAACCACACCAATCGCGAGGAGTTTCTCGCTATGTTACTTGGAAAGCAGGTTGTTCAGGTACGTGAAACCTTAATGCGAATATGGTATGCTACATGCTCTAAAATGTGGTACGATAGGCAGTAGACTTGTATAAATTACACTATTAGAATTTAAGACTCTTCTAGTCCAATTTTCTTCTAAACATTAAATATCCAATACAATACAGTCTTTTTTTTTTTTTTTTTTTTTGGTCATAATTAAGGAAAAAAAACAAATTTGTAAGAGCATTATGGCCTCTCTTTTTTTTTTTTTTTTTTTTTGCATAATGTTTTACCAAAATTTCATTCTCTCTAGATTTTTGTCCATTATAGTTTTTTTCCCTCCTTAGGTAACCTAAATTCATCGTTTTTGGAATAAAAGTATACCGTTTTTCCGAAAATCATTCCAAAATCGTAAATTGTAGGGTGTTAGCATATTCTGGTAATATTGGTTCCTCTTCCTCGTATTTAAAGTTCTTATGTCCTCTATTAGGTAGTAATGGCCACGCAGATGCAATGAGGTAATTAATAAGAAAAACCACAAAAATGGCCAATAAACCAAAAGTGCCCTCGCCCAAAAAGGAAAATACTTCTCCGCAATTCAGCACATCACATCCAGTTGAGCAAATGTAGCCTTTTTATGATAATGTCTTCAATTCAAGTTCAAACATGAAAGCAAAAGGATAAAGAAAAATGTCAAGTGGAAATGAAGATATCTGTGCAACACAAGTTCTTTGCATGTGACAAGCATAAAGCCCCAACCAAATCCTATAAGAATTATGGAAAGTAGGTGAACGGAAAAGTAGTGAGAATAATAAATATGATTAACCTTTTTTAGTAAGTCAGCATCGTCAGTTCTAGCCTTCTTTTCGTATCCAGGTGGCGGAAATGGAAAGCAGCGAGACATTGCACAGGATTGTGGAATAAGCAAATTGACAACCGTTCTGAAACAGAATTACTTCAGTTACTTTCCAGAAGTACTGTTCCAATAAGGAAACGAACCAGCAACTATGCTCCTGTCCATGCAACATATCCCCACATTCATATCCGGCTTCAATAATACTCCATGGCTTCCCTAACTGCACCACTCACAAAGTGCAAAACCCACCAAAACTTTAAGCTCCAAATGGACACGGGGATTGGACAGATTTGCTCAGTTTTCACTTCAAAGTAAAATCTTACTACTTCACCTACCTAATCCAAAATACTGTAATATTGTAGAAATACTCTGTATGCAAACTCCAAATGCAAATCACCAAATAAAATGAAACTCTTCGGGTACAGATTCCGCTTAAGCTAGGTTAACCCGAATAGTTTTCTGAGAAAAGATGAAGGTCCACTACAATATGATCTCCTGCCTTGCCTGATTAGCCAACACAGAACCATCACCTCCACCCTATGACCAAAACCCAATACCGAAATCATTCGCCACTGAAGATCAAAAACTCAAAAATGGCAAAAACCCACAGAAGTTTCACCTGCAAAGAAGAATTTCCAAAGCCTTGTCACAGTAGAATTTTATACGTACAGTCTTCTTCCATGCCCAAAACAACAACCTCCCACCATCTCTCATGCAATTTCAATGGCCCAACACATAACATCACATCTACCCAATTGGCATCCTTGTCGATTCTTCGAAAGATCGAAGCTCTCGTCCATTATAAACGGCCCGGCAATCAGAGAGTACACTCCACAAAACCCAAATAAACCAAAATTCACCACAGTCTACGATCAGTACCCTAATTTGTCCCAAATTGCAAAAATTGAGACCTTCACAGTAATGGTTGATCCGATGAAACCCTAGAAAATCCACAGACACATGTGAAGCACATCTCTTCAGTAAGAAGGGGAAAAAAAAAACCATATTAACATACCTTAAAAGTACCCAAAAAAATCAAAGGAATAAAGCGAAAATGGAATACTTTTCCCCCAGACTATTCCTTTTATCAAAAGCGAAAACGAAATGCTTTGAAGCTCGATTCCGAGGCCTCAATGGCGTAAAAAGATGGATGAAATTGTAGAAATATAGATGTGTGTTATATATAGAGCGAGTGTTAGGAATTTATTGAATGGGTTTGATTTACCTTGTCCACTACAAAGTGGGCATTGTAGGAGGGACAAGATCTCAACAATCGATTCCCAGAACCCAGTTTCTCTCTCACTCTCTCTGTCTGTCTCTAGTTTCTCTCTCCACTTTTCTGTTCACTCGTTTCTCTCTCTAGAGTTCTCAGAAGTTGTCTCTCTCTACTCTGGGTTTGAGTATGCTTTCTGCAAATGGGGCTTCAGTCTTTCAGGCCCTCCCCTCCCAGTAGGTTTTGTTCGGAAGTTACACGCGAACGAAAGAAAGGGGCAAAGTTGAGGACCAAACCCCACATAAATTGTAGAGAGAGAGAGAGTGAGAGCATATCCCACGCTCTTATAAGCATCGTTTGATGAACTTTCCATAGAACTTACTACTCAGAACTAGAGAAATTTTTTAGAGAAAATTTTATTTTCTAGGGAAATTTTTTTTGTCTTTGGGTTAAATTTCATGGGGTGTCTCATGAACTCCAAGTAATAGTACAAAATTCATATCATTCCAATGCAACACTTATCCAAGGGTTAGTTTGTGGATGCTATATGGACTTATGGTTAAAAGCATGGTATTACTATGATACTCAAATTGAAAAATAATCGCACTATTAATTTGCAATACCCCAATAATAATTAGATTTGGCTCTTCTTCAATTTTGATATGAATTAGAGATCTTCAGTTTATGATAAGTGGATGTAAAAGAGCCGCGTTACCAATTTTTAAATAAAAATTCAAAAAATTTAGAATATGGTTTGGTATAATATATTAAAGTCTTCAAACTCATAATGAGGTGATGCTTTATAAATCACTAGTTTTGAATTTAGATGATGTATTTTAGTCTTACATGTGGAATTAGAGTTTATCAGTTCTTGCCATAAAAGGAGCCCAATCCATGATAATCACACCAAATTATGTAGCTAATCTTTTTCAACTGTAATCTTATATGGACCCAACAAGTAGAATTAGTAATTCCACTAATTATTTGTAAAGTTAAAATATTAAGTTTGAACTTTTGACAAAAAAGACCAACTCAATAAATTTTTTGGTAGTTCTTACAGAAAGAGAATTTTGGATTATTTTTAGTAAGCAGAAGAGCTTGGTCTTATACGAATGAGCACATATTTTTCTTGGAGTGGATGATCATGTTTTACATATGAAAACTTTTTAAAAGTCATGATGGGTTAATGGATGTCTCTTTTTACTCTTTTCTAGTGACAAAACTTCATTCCACATGAAGTGAGTTGAATTAAGTTGCCTCCATGTTCATGTAACACTTTCGCCAAATTATTGTGCCTGGGATTCCCTTAGAAATAATTTTCTTCTAATATTCAACATTTTAATGTAAAAGATACCTTTTATTGAAACAAATTAAAAATAAAATCAATGTTACATGTTTGTTTGGATCAGCCTTTTTTCAATTGATTTTCTAACTAATTTTTTTCTTTTTCAATAGTTTGGAGCTTTAATTTTTATTATAAAAAAAAAGTCAAAAGCCCATTAAAGGTAGTTTTTACTAGCTCTAGTTTTGGATTTTCTTAAAACGGTCAAAAGCCTAAACTAAAAAATTCATAAACAAAATTTAAAAAATTGAATTTTATTAGAAAAGAGCTGTTAAAAAAAACTAGTAAAAAATGCTAATCCAAACGGGGCACTATGTTAAAATGAAAACAAAGAAAAAAATAATGATGTCTTTGTAAACGAGATTTTTTATTTTTTATTTTCAACAGATGGCACGCGCCTTTGAAGGCTCGTGAGACAAGTGACTGCTCCATGAAAATAAAAAATAAAAAAAATAAAAAAGGAAAGGAGGAGTGTTGCACTGAGAAGCCATTTGTCCAAGCAGTACATGTGGGTTGGTTCCCTTCCCTCTTCTCTACACAAGTGCTGCTTCTCTACGTGGCACCACCCCATTATACATTAGCTTATATCTGTCCATACACGTGTCACTGTATAATTTGACTAATTAGTTTATAAATAATAAGTTATAAGCGTGAGTTTTTTTTAAAAAATTACTTTTAAAAATAATTTTTCTTGACAAACATGATTAGACATAAATTATTTTTTTAAATCACTTACTTAAATATATTTTAAAAAAATTATAAATATGAGACATAAATTACTAAATAATTAACGCACAAACACTTCCTTACTTTTTCTCCCTCTCAAGGGCTGGCTCACTATTCATGTGAGGAGTGTTGCCAGAGTAGCTTGCCCCTCTCTCTCTCTCTCTCTCTCTCTCTCTCTCTCTCTCTCTCTATATATATATATATATATGTGTGTGTGTGTGTGGAGATAATAATATATAAATAAAATTTTTATATAAAATGATGTGTTATAACATTAGTTTTTTATTTTAAAATAAATACGCATCATAATAATTTTTTATTAAAAAATAGTTACGGTCATATTATTTTATTTACAAATTTTATATGAATTTTTTTTTTTTTATGTGAATAACATTTTCTCATATTTGGATATCTGTATAAAATATTTGGGCACCAGCGAATAGATTGGTTGGTTTTGCCATCCAGTCCTCTATGCATGAAAATATTGCATAACCATTGAGTACTCTTTTGCATACCTTGTAGCTTTGACTTGGAATTCCGTGTGTGTGTGTGTGTGTGTGTGTGTGTGTGTGTGTGTGTGAGAGAGAGAGAGAGAGAGAGAGAGAGAGAGATTACAAGAAAAGTGATTATTTTTCATTGTTTAGTTTTGTATAATAATATTTTTTTTGTTTAAATTCAAATAAAAGAAGAAAAAATAATAGGGTAGCTATTAAAAGGAAAACAATTTAAGGAAAGTGACCAAACAGAGAATGTGATTTGTGATTGTTGATCATCTAGGGTTAGAAATGTTCAGTTTGGGTCTCATATATGCTTTAAGAAATGCTTCAAATCTCATAATTGAAAGTTAGAAGTTATGAAAACATGAAATGCTTAGGTTAAAAACGCATGAAACCTTCTATTAAATAAGCTTTCAATGCGTTTGGTGTTGGAGAATTGAATGTTTTCTTTTCCTCTATTCTTCAGCGCTATATACATAAATGTTTTGTCTTTCACATTCGGAAACTATTCTGTTTTCAACAGATAACTGAGGAGAGCTTGACAGTTTTTTTTTTTTCTTTCTTTTTTTGTGGGGTGGGTTTTAACTTTACCAAAACCTTTTGGGGAGATAGGAGCATGTTTGGAACTTAAGAAAAATAAAAAGAAAAAGAAAAAAAGGGGAAGAAAGTGAGAGAACAATTGTAGAAAAAAATGATATTTTTGTCCTTTTGATTATGACAAGAAAATGAAAGAAAAGTGAAAAAAATTAACTTTTTATTGTTTGAAATTCAAAGAAACAAGGAAAGAAAATAATAAGATAATTATTAAAAAGGAAAGAGGAAAGAAAATGAATAGCAAAAGTGAAAAAGAAAATAACTTTCTCTTGCTTTTATTTAGAAAATTTTTTTCTCTCCCTCTTAAATTACAAGCCAGACAAAAGAATGAAGGAAAATTATTATTTTCTATACCAAAAAAATATTAATTTTCTTTTCTTTTCCCTTCATTTCCTCAAGTTTCAAGCAGACTGTAAAAAAAAATAATAAAGCAACGTTTGTAGATGTTGTTACCAGTTAAGCACAAAAATTAAAAATAAATAAAAAAAGGGAAAATGATTGATGTTGTTTTCCTTTTAAGAAATACTTTTGGTTTAGAAAGGACCAAAATTCATTTGTACTTGAAGAAAAAAAATCATTTGTTACCTTCCAAAACGACCAAAATTCATTTGCAGAAGAAAAAAATCATTTGTTACCTTTAAGTTGTGTTTGTTTCATAGAAGGAAAAATTGATTCCAGAAAAATATTTGTTAGGAAAATTTTTACTGTCCCAATTTTCCAACTATTTAGTCTCTATTAAAAACTTGCCTCCAAGAATTTTCTTTCTTCTTAAATTCGTCATATGAAAAATTCAAAGCGTTAACCAATTCAAGCCAATATTGTATATCTATATGTATATATGACAAAATAACAGTGAATTTAGGTTCATACAAGTGGGGGTGGTGACAGCTATGGGTCCAGAGGTGATTGTGAAAGTGAGAGGGAGCCATAGTGCTGGTGGTGGCTTGATTTCCAGAGAGGAAAAATAGAAAAGTGTAAATTACAGTTTACACCTTTACACAAAATTTTATTTTAAGATTTTTATTTTTATTTTATAATAATTAAGTTTTTATACTCAGTGACAGACCTTTGAATTTTTTACAGTGAAGGCAAAAGATACACCTAAAGCAAAAATTTTAAATGAGGCTTTTTATATTTTTAATACTAGCGTAAATTTTTTACTTAAAATTTAATTTTTTTTAGATGAAATTATTATTAATTTATGTCTTTTTTTCTTTATTTTCAATAGAGTATTACAAACAATAAAAAAAATTTGAAATTTACTCGTAGACTTACAAACAATAAAAAAAAATTACACTTTGTTCAAAAGAAAATCAAACAAAAATTGATTTATATAAAAATATAAAAATATTACATCAATAAGCCATTTGATGATGTTACCTGTAAAATTTACTATTTTATTTTTCAATTTGAAACTTTTATTTTTGTATGTGAGAGAGAGAGAGAGAGAGAGAGAGAGAGAGAGAGAGAGAGAGAGAGTATGTTTGTGTGTGTGTGTGTGTTGTGAGGGTTTAAACTTGTAATTATGTATACATTAGAGGGGGAGAGAGTTGTATATGTTAGACTTTTAATCTCTCTTATATTGATAAAAGTGCATGTAATTATATTTTTTTAAATAATTTTTTAAAATTAATTAGAGTGATTAATCTCAGACTTTTTTTTTTTCCTTATAGGCTTTTTTTGTTCATTTGAAGTAGGTCTTTTCTTTATTTTCTTATGGGTCATTTTTCATTTAGATTGAGGCCACTTTTTCTTTTCTTGTGGGTCTTTTTCTTATTTAGATTGAGGTTATTTTTCAAAACAGATATATCAAAATTATACAGAATTTTAACTATAAGTAGGGTTTTTAAAACTTAGGGGTATTTAAAAATTAGGAACCTAAAGCAATTGCTTTGATGGCTTTACACTTCACACTTTACACTTGAGCAGCCATTGTCCTCTCATCTCTCATGCGATTACATAGTAAAGTTTTGATAATATTCATTGCAGAAAAAAAAACTCTCAATCAATACAGTTGCAACCGGTAAGATCAGCGCCAACTTCACAAGCAAATATACTAATGGATAGACAATATCCTTTTTTGTCTCAACTAATTTTTA
Source organism: Euryodendron excelsum (assembly GCA_033060915.1). Classification (NCBI taxonomy): domain Eukaryota; kingdom Viridiplantae; phylum Streptophyta; class Magnoliopsida; order Ericales; family Pentaphylacaceae; genus Euryodendron; species Euryodendron excelsum. Next base: position 21,176,691 of record CM065387.1, read on the forward strand.
GCACAGATGGAATATTTTTAGGGCTTATGCCATTTTAGGTGCATTTTAGATGGATATGATTTTGAGTTTGGTTTAAAAAAATTTAAAATCAGTATTGGCTTTAGTCGAGTAAAGCCCATTTTTAATTGGGTCAGATAAATTTTTTTTTTTTCAAAATCCAATGGAGGCGGCTGACGCCACGTGGACAGGCATCAGTCCACCCCTACTTACACTTTTAATTTATTATAATGTCAACTTTTTTCTAATTTTCATTTGAAAAATTTATGTAAAATTCGCATGGGAATAGCCCGTGGCTTTTTTCAAAGGGCAAAGATATAGAAATTTGTTTTTTATGCCCCAATGACTCACATGTATAGCACTTGAGTAAAATTAGAGGTTTTACATGAGATCTATTTACTTTAGATATGTAAATAAAAATGGCTGGAGTAATTTGATATGGATTTGCACTCATGATTGTGAGGTGATTTGATATGAATTTGTGGTAAATTATAGCCACTACAAATAAAAAAGAATCTTAGAGACGGGGGTGGACCTACACTAGGGCCAAGGGCCCTCGATCTCCTGAGTTTTTAAAATTTTTTTTAGACTACATATATATATATATATATATATTGTATTTATAATATGAAATAATGTATTGTTCCCTGAAATTTAAATTTTTTTTGGTCTTCACCTCTAAATGTCAAAAAATTTTACCCTTACCCCCTTCAACAAAATTTTTGGGTCATTGCCTAGACAGAATATATATGTTCTAGACATACAATTTAAAGCATACACAAGTCTAGATGAAAACTAAGCATCATGGTACAGAGGGAAATGTTATGGTCTGGCCATGGGGGCTAACAGTGATCGATTTGGTGTGATGGCGATAGATATCCATGAGTTTGCTTCGTGATGATCATTGCTTAGTGATGAAGGGTTCGGTTTCCTCTAAACTTTAATCCTCCATTCTCTTCCAAAATCTTCTTCTCAAGATGTCACAATGTTGCAACCCGTTTCCGGACGCCGAGCCCTCCCCTCTCTCTTTTCGAGCCCGGGGGTGGGAATTTGGTACGGTACTCTCTCGATAGAATTTGTCATTTTAAAAGGACGAATGCAACGGAGTTTGAATTTGAAATGAAATTGATTAGGGCTTTTTGAAAAGGTTTTTGGAGTCGCCACCTAACATATTTAAAGATATGCTAAGTCATCTACACCAAGTAAAATCCGAGGGTTAAACTTTGATTTTGAAAAAATATCCTCATGAGAGGTTTTTAAAAGGTAAGGTTGCTTGACAACCCTAAAAACATTGAAAATCTCTTTTGAAAATTGACTCTGGTTTTGGTTTTTCAAACAGAAATTCTTAAGTCTGGGGGTTGGTTACGTGTAGGAAAGATGTTCTAAAACGATGACCTTACTCTGTCCATACGATACCTATATGTCTATTCACATTTTACTCACCTAATTATGACTCATCGGTTACCTATGTTTTATGCTATCTACTTAGAAAACTTTTGAAAAAAAGAATTGAAAAAGAGTTTGAAAGAAGGAGTTGAGTTTGAGAAATGGAATTGGGCGTTTAAAAAGGGTTATGACTGCACCCCGTCAAGGGTTGCCTACGTACCTCCTTAAAGAGGATCAGATCAATCGTAGTTCGGACAAGAGTCCAAAAGAGTTGGAATTTTGAAATGGGTTCCTATTTCTAGAAAGTTTCTATTTTTAGAAAGTTTCTTTTTCAGGAAAGTTTGAGTTTGAAAGTGTTTCATTTTCAGGAAGATTAGACTTTTGAAATGTTTTTTTTTCAGAATGATTTGACTTGAAAATGTTTCATTTTCAGGAAGATTTGATTTGATGTTGAAATGTTTCCTTTTCAGGAAGATTGAGATTTGATTTGAAAAGATTTGACTTTGATTTGAAAATATTTGAGTTGATTTGAAAAGACTTGAGTTTTTTAAATGTTTCCTGTTCGGGCAAATTGGATTTAGAAATGTTTCCTTTTCAGGAAGATTAAGATTTGATTTTGAAAATGGTACGTTTGGATTGTTTTCAAAATAGAAGGAGTTAGATTGAGTTTAAATTTGGGAGATTTTGAAAAAGGAGCGATTTGAGGGATTTGAAATGGAAGGTTTTGATTTGATTGAAAAGGAAAGTTTAGAAAAGGAAAGTTTCAGTTGATTTAGAAATTAAGAATTTTGAAGGTTTGAAAATGGTAGGATTTTAGCTCAAAAATGAAAGGTTTCCAAGTTGGTAAGACGGGGTTTTCCTAGGATTGGACTTCTAGGGTTTAACAAATAGGAGTTTTGAAAATGGTTCAAAAACCAAGTCTTTTGAAAACATGTTTTAGAGCCTGAAACCCTAACTTGGATTTTAGGTATCCAAATGAATATCGCACTTTACCTAAAACCATTCTAGCCATTGAAAGGCTAGAATCGCTTTAGACTTGCAGTTTTGAAAAGCAATATAGGCATAAAGCAAAAAATATAGACCTTTCAGATCTTTTTGAATGTCACACATTTCTCGAAACAACCCCAATCATGAAAAGACTAGGATCATTTTGAGAACGGATTTTTGAAAAGCAACAAATATGGGCTAATAAAAGCAACTTAAAATGTCATACTTTTCTACAAAAACCCTAACCATAAAGGATTAGGATCCACTTGGAATTGAGATTTTAAGAAAACTACTTTAGAAAATGGTTTTAAAGGGTAGAGGATTGACATGAATGCAAATGCAATTTGATGATAGTAATGGCACGAAACATACAAGGTTTAGGTATAACCACATTGCAAGAGGGCCCTAAGGTCATGCCGTAAAGCAAGTGAGGGCCAAAAAGAGAGTCCCGATCAGTAATCTCCTCTTGTTCACTCTCAACATGGACTTAACGTCCTCTTGTTTTCAAGCATGCCAAAAAGGGGGGTTTAGAGATAGGGGCTAAAAAAGAGAAAGTGGGGGAGTACGAAAAAGCAAAAAGAGGATTACCTTGTCTCATTGCTTCTTTCTTTGGTGGAGGCTCGGGCCTTTGACTTAGGAAGGTTTCAAAAGCTTTTGGGCAGCGAGGCTGTCTTTCGGTGGAGCTTGAAAGCTAGGGTTTTGGGAGTTCGAACTTCAGACTCAGTTGGTAGGACTTCAAGAGAGAGAGAAAGGGCTCCGGGAGCTATCTGGAATGGAGGGGAAGAGTTTCTGGAGGATTTTTTTTACCTAAAACAGTAAAAAGGGAGGTCTGTATTTATAGTGCGAAAATGATATAGGGGTGCGCCACTCTTAGTGGCACAGAGGGATTTAATGCAGGCTTAAAAAAAGGCTAGATACGGAGTCAGGCGATTCGTAACTAATTTTGGGGGGTTATGCGCCACTATTAGTGGTGCATAGCCAAAGAAAGGTCATGTTTCACTCGAAGTGGAGCAAGGAGGTTCTAGTTCAAAAATGAAAGGTGTCGGACAGTGGAGCCTAGCTAGAAATAGAAGGGAATACTTTGGAAAGTGTTTCGAAGGTTGCCGATTTGATTCCCAGAGCCGTTATGGTTAAAGAGAGTGACCAAATGGCGGTCACCTCATCCCGGGAGTTCTAGGGTTGACCAAGATTGACCGAGGTTGACCAGGTTGATCAGAGTTGATTGGGGTTGACTCAGTTAACCAGAGTTGACTGGGGTTGACTAGAGTTGACTAAGGTGTTGCTAGTTTGATACCTAGAGCCGGTGTAGTTTCCTAGGGCATTTGGATGCCCAGGGGCAAAACGGTTATTTTGACCAGGAAACCTCTAGGAAAGGACTAGGGTTGAATGGATGACACTGGACATGCCGGACCGTCTAAGGACAGCTCTGGAGGGTGGTCTTACCGTTTCTAGGGCTTTGTACCTTCTTGAGGAACGTGCCGGGTCCACTGGGGGCAAGAATGGTCATTTTTCACTAGGACGGGCTAGCAGGCGTCGGTGTTGATCAGTCTGGATTTGGTCTGGACTTTTGTCAGAGGAATTGGTACTTTCTAGGTGGACAAGCTTAAAAGGGTCTTACTACCTTAAGGGATAAACTTTCTTAAAGGTTGTGCTGGACTGGGATAGTCTTCCGTTCTTCAGGGATTTGTACTTTTTCAAAGAACATACCGAGCTTGGACTGTTTTTCATTCTTAAGGGGTTTTTGGTTTCTCAAAGAATGTGCCAAATTAGCAGACATTCTACATTGGCAGGCTAGTAGGGGCCAAAAGTGAATTGCTCTTCCATCTCGGGGACTTAAGTACTTTCCGGAGATGAGTGTGAAAGAGGCTTTACAGATCTGAGGAATAAACCTTCTCATGGATCATGTCGTGCTAGATTGAATGGTCTTAACGTCAATGAGGGATCAACTTTCTCGAATGACAGGATAACTAGATTTGATTTGGATTTGAATGGACTTATCGCCTTATGGAAGACGTGTCGGTCTGGATTGGACTGATTAATGCAGCGGGGGCATTTTGGTCATTTTACCTCTAGTGGGCGTAGTAGGCCTACAAGGCAGTTGACATATTGGATTGGATCTGGGAAGCTGGTTTGAACTTGAGTATGCTTGTGTCAATTTGGAGGTGCTTCTAGTCGGGTAGGAGAGAGCCGAGTGGCCAAAATGAGGTGCTAACACATAGGTATACAAATAAATTCAATGGTTCAAAAATATGCTCCCTTTTTATTTTCTTTCTTATTCATTACATTTTCTTCCGGATTCCTGTCTCCCCTCTCCCTTTCATGGCTGAAAAAATCTAATATTCCAAACACTCTGTAATGAAGAATTAGTATCTAAATTTTAACAACTAAAAATCTATCCCTAGAGCTCCCTCAAACTTTGTACTATAAGCAAACCATTTTTGTCTGCTCAGTAATCTTTGACCTAACCAAACTCACATTCAAATCGACACAGACACTTCCAAGCCCAAACCGACTTTCCAGCCTCAATCTAGTTGATCAACTACTTCATGGGCCCGTCAGGTCCAATAGAGGCAAAATGACCCAAATGCCCTTGGGGCACTGCTTGGTCCAATTCTAGTTGGCGCATCTTCCTAAAGACGGTAAGTCCATATTTCAATCTTAATTCCAGTTTCAATTTTAGTCCAGACCAATCAATTTTAATCTAGCACGTTTACCGAGAAAACTCCTCAGAACGATAAGTCCCTTCAAACCTATTGACCGGGACGGAACCCAAGTCCCCAAGATGGTAGAGCAATTCACTTCTGGCGCCTGCTAGCCTGCCAACATAGAATGTCTGCTATTCGGCACGTCGATCGGGAAAGTACCTAAGGCCCCGAGATGATAAGACCATCCATTAGCTTCCCAAGATTAAGCAATCTTCGAAATGAACGCACACCGTCAAAGTGATAGAAATACTCACAAACATGGCAACCATTAGAGTGGTGCAAACTCAAAACCTTGGTCAACACTAATGCCTACTAGCCCACTCCGGTGAAAAATGACTAGATTGCCCTTGGGCCCTATTAGCATGTTTTTCAAGAAAGTACCTAAGTCCTCAGAACGATAAGTCCACCCTTCCAAGATTGTCCCAAAGATAATCTAGTATGCTCTAGTGCCTTCCAGTCGCTTCTGGATCGATTTTGAGAGTATCCGGTCAAAATGATCATTTTACCCTTAGGCATCCAATTGCCTCCGAAAACCATACCGGCTCTGGGTATCAAACCGATTACCTTCCAAGGATGCTTCTAATAGTATTCTTGACCTTCTCGTACCTTTCCAGACCATTCCAAGTTCATTATGGTAAACTCAGTATAAAATGACCATTTTTGCCCTTAGTGGGCCGGTCGCCTTTTCCAACCATACCGGCTCTAGGTATCAAACCAACAATCCCACAGAACACTTTTGATAGTGTTTCAACCTTCAAGCCTTCTCTTGAATCACTTTGGGTTGATCCTAGTGTTTTTCAGGTTCGAATGATCATTTTGCCCTTGGTGGGCCGATTATGCTTTCCACTATTCTGATATTAGTTATCAAGCCATTTACCTCTTGGTGCCACTCCTAGTGGTGCCAAGCTTAAAAACAAACTAGCGCCACTGCAACAAGCACCAGTTCTTGTTCTGCCTGCCTATAAATATAGACCACCTTTGCGTGAAAATGATCTAAAAACTCGTTCCAGAAATGCTGCCTCACTAAAAACAGGCCTTGAAACCCTAATTTTCTCAAGTTTCCTTCAAGTCCTATCCTCCCTACACTCCATACACACAAACCCTATCCTTTATACACTTAAGCTTCCAAATATCCATTGGAGATCAAGGTGCTGCATATTCAAAGCTCTTAAGATTCAAGTAAAGCAAAAGCAAACAAAGCAATCAAAGCAAAGAGAAGATAAAGTATGTTTTCTAGTTAAGGTATGTAATCCCCCTGTCTCTCTTCTCTCTCCTAACCCACTTGGGTTTTCTTCTATTTCAAACTAAGACGGTGTGGGTTCGACTCCCTTGATTATGTGGTGAAGCCTAACCTTGTATATTCACGTCCTTATTGCATTGTAATTGTCATGTTCATGTATTGAATTAAAAGTTACATTCAAAGTTATTTTCAAACTTCCATTAAAAGTTCTCTTTTAAAACCTGCATCCAAAACCTTCTTTTTTCAAACTTGTTTTCAAAATCACACTCCTATGATGATTCTATTCATTCCATGATTATGGTTGTTTTAGGAAAATATTATATTCAATGTGACCATCAAGGTCCAAATTTTAGGTTCAAACCGTAAATTGTTTTGTAATAAATCACAAATCCTAGGAGGATCCTAACCACTCCATGGTTAGGGTTGTTTTAGAAAAGTGTTACATTCAATGTGATCATTATGGTCTATATTTCCAACCCAAGTTGTTGTAAAAATCATAACCCTAGAATGGTTCTAGTCTTCTCATGTTTAGAATCGTTTTAAGAAAGTGAGATATTCAAGAGACTTATAAAAATCTATATTCAAACCCCTTTTTAAATAGTTTTTGCAAATCTACTTCTTAAAAACTCTTTTCAAAGATTTACTTTAAAAAAACTCATTATCTTGAGAGTTCAAGTCAAAACCCTATAATCCGTAATTAGAAAACCCTAATTTTCTTCTCATAAAGTCCTATTTATCTTTGCGTCAAATCAAGAGTTTCCAAAACTGTTTTCTGTATCAAATCAAGAGTTTTCAAAACTGTTTTCTACGTGAAATCAAAGAGTTTCCAAAACTATTTTCTACATGAAATCAAAGAGTTTCCAAAATCGTTCTCTATATGAAATCATAGATTCCTTAATTCAAAAGTCACATAAAATTCAAGATTTTCAAAACAAACTTTCGAATTTCATGTCAAATCAAATCTTTTCCAAATAGAAAACCAAATCAAATCATCTATTTTTGGAAATACAATCTAAATCTTTAACTTTAGGAAATAGAAATCAAATCTTTCCTAATTTCAAACTTCCAAATCTTTTCAAATTTCAAATCTTTCAATGTTCAAACCTTTCTAATTTCAAATCTTTCCTAATTTCAAATCTTTCCAAAATCAACTCTTTCCTAATACGGAACTTTCTTAATTTGGAACTTTTCTAAAATTCAACTTTCTAAAATCAAACATTTTTATTTCAAGTGCATGCTTCGACCTTAGGTTGCATAAATCCTAAGAGGCCAAATTCTAGTTCAACTCTAACCCTAAAGTTAGAAAGTTTCAACTCTTTGCTAAATTAAGATGATTTTCAAACTCCAATTTAAGTTAAGATGATTTCAAAGTTCAATTCAGTTTTTTCAAATCAAGTCCAAGTTCCATTTCAAAGTTCAATATCAATTTCAAGTTCAAATTGCAAAATCAACTTCAAGCTTAATTTCAAAATAAAGTACAATTTCAAAAATTTCTAATCAAAGTTCAAATCCAACCCTTTCAAATCAAGCTTTCTAAAGGCACCAAAGTGTCTTTCAGATCAAACAAAACTTCAAAGTGTCTATTTTTAATTAGATTCCAAGTCCGAACTACAACTGACCTGATTTTCAACAAAGGGATATATAGGCAACCCTCATAGGTGTGGTTATAACGTTTTTCTAGTTTCCAATTCCCACAACCTCTTTCAAATTTCGAATCCTTTTTTCAAATTTATTTTCAAAATCAAATCCTTTTCTTGTACTTGCATATCATGCATCATATAATTTTTTTCAAAGTGAATAGTATTGGATGCTTGTTAATTAAATATTCTAATTGAGTGAACCTAGGGTGAAAAGATATGTAGGTACCACAAGAACGGGATAGGGTGATAGCTTAGTGCATCTTATTTATACATAACCAATCTCCGAACCTAGAATCACTGTTTTCGAGAGACCAAAAACGAAGTTATTTTCAAAAAGGGTTTAAATCATTCCAAAGGTTGCCAAATAATCTGTTTTCTTTAAAAACTTTCTCTTGAATAGTTTTCCAAAACCTTTTCAAAAACCCTAAGTTTAATCTTCGGATTGTACTTAATTTTAGGTGACCTAACTCACTTTAACAAAGTTAGGTAGCGACTCCAAATCTTTTCCAAAAGCCCTTATTCAAATCAATTTCTAATTCAACCCTAGTCGCACTCGTCCTTTTAAAAGAATGAGTTATAGCGAGAGAGTACCGTGTTTTTCTCATTTATTTTTTTGAGTGCAAAAAATCAGGACGCGACATGTACAATAAATTTTTATAAACCTTAAATTTTTGGAATGAAATTATTTCAAAAAGTCCCATGTTGTTATATGGGGTTGAAGTTTGCGGACTCTTCAATGATGGTCCCCTTTTAGTATTTGAGTGATAGTCATACATTTTAGAAAAATAAATGGTTCTCCTATAATTTGTATTTTAGAGAGAGAAAATAAAGGATGAAGAAGATAATGGCACAAGAAATTTATTTTTTCAGAATTTTGTTTCCAAGTGGACTCTTGTGAGTTTGGTTGTACTTTTAGATAGGTGTTTTATTAAGAGCGAAAGTCTAGAGGAGAATGACGAATTAGAGCCTGGAGGGGAGCCGAACCTAACAAAGTGATGATAAAGATTGTTTTGGGCCTATTTGGTTATAGAGATGAGACAAATTCTATGATATTGCGATTGTTCTCACGGTTCCGGTATCTATGCAATTTCAACCTTACGACTCCAAAAATAAAAAAATAAAAAAATAAAAAAATTTGCTTTTTGAATGGCAATCTTTTGAAAAATTATGTTTTAGTGAAAAAGTCAATTACCACAAATGTGATCACATAGTGATAACTATGTGGTCACATTTGTAGTAACTGTTTTATATTGAGAATAATTGTGGTCCATCTAAGTGGTAACTATAATAAATTTAAGTGGTAGTTGCTCTCACGGTACAACCACTGCACCACCCCTACAGCCCTACAAGATCCACCCCCCTTGCTGCCCCACTCAACCATTGCACCATCTTTATAGCTTCATAAGACAATTTCTCAACCAAAAACAAAAGAGAGTCATATTCAGGTAAGGTTATTGTAATTATTAGACACCTCAAAAGAGGACATTGTAATTTACTCAAACTAGTGGTTCGACACGTGTAAAGCACGTGTCGACCACTTTATTTAAAAAAATGACAATAAAATGTAAAAAAATCATATTACCAATGGACATAAAACTAAAAAAAAAGGAAACAAAAATAATAACATAAAACAAAGAAAGAAAATCCAAACCATCTCAATATTTTATCTACCTAGAAGATCGATTTGTTCTTTTAGAAAATCCAAAAAAAAATACCCACCATGTCTTCAAACAACAACATTTGATTTTAGATCAAAGCTACAAAATTACAAATCCCTCGTTGTAAATTCAGGTTCTTCACTCACATTATACTGATTATGCCCATTACAATTATTATTATATCAACATACCCCTTTTAAAATCACCACGACTATAGCCTATAATATATTATTATTGAACAAGGACAATTTTTATTTCTTCTTTAAACATTTAATTTTATTTATTTGTTTATTTATTTTGAACATGTCATTGACCTCTATCCAATTCTAAATGTCCAAGGATGAATATCCTCTTTAAATGGCATGGGATGATTGGTTTGGACCTAGGCCTATTAGAGTCCTTGTGGTGTCTGGAATGCAACAATTCCCCTAGGAGTTTTACTTTCTAGATTTGAGAGTTGATAACAAATCTTTTTCAATATACAAGGCTAGTGGCAAAAGGGTTGAACCAACCTAAGCTCTCAACCCCTATGATTTTGGAGATACTAATATAAGTTTGTTTGCTCAATATTGACCTCCATGTTGATTTTGATGATAACAAAATCATGTGGTTATTATCTAATAATTTCAGTTAAGTGTGCAGATTAAACTATAAATCATTTTGATAACATTTGAATGATTGAGATATTGATTGCTTATCCTATAAATGATAAACATTGTTGAAATCCATCTTAAAGAGATTGAAGGTCTTATAATGATTCAAGAACATATTCTGAGATTCAAGCACTCAAAGAAGATCATTTGAAGAATGTCAAGTTAACTTAGAATCAATCTTTGAAGACTGAAGTACAAATAAAAGTGCTGACACAACAAAATAATTCAAGCAGAATTAAAGATAGAAGTGTCAACACAATATAATATGGTCGACACCTTGATAATCATTGTTTAAGAAAATTTGAAAACAATGGAAGCTTTAGTCGACACATCTTAGTTTGGTTGACACTTTGAAACTATTATCTATGAAGGACTTAGGCAGCATAATTGCTAATACCAAGGAAGGTTATTGTCAACAAAATTAAAGCAATGCGTAAATAATGAAATCAAGCCTTTGGAAGGGTTAACACATTTGGATATAGTTGACACCTTTGATAGGCAGAATTGAAAGTTTTGAAGGCCTACCTCGACACTTTCAAAACAGTGTTGAACCAAATTTAATAGTGCTGACACCTTAAAGAAATTGTGTTGACACTTGTCTGCAACAGTCAGAAATTTAAACGCTCTAACAAGCCGACTTTGCATTAAAATATACCAAAATTGTCTCCAACAGCTAGAATTGAAGAAGGGTTGTATATAAAAGATCCTCAACTCATTCATAAACAAGAAAAACACAAGATTAAGTGCTGAAGTGAAGATTCATCAATTACATTCATTGCTTTGTTTTTATTCATTGGGAGGGGGGTTCATTATTTAAGCTGAAACTTGCTTTACCCACTCTTTAGGGAGTTCATCCTTTATATTAAATTCTTGTATTATACTTGGATAAGATTGTAAACCTTGTAAGTTTGAGCCTAGCTTGGGAAAAATACTTGTAAAATTGAGTAATCTTGGACAAAATCACTTAGGCTTGAGAGTTTGGGAAGAATTCTTATAAAGAAGCAAGCCTCATACTTAAGCAACTAGCAAGCTGTGTAAGAAACTTTACATAGCATAGTGGAGAACACCTTCAAGAGGATCGAGGAAAGAGGACGTAGGCCACAATTGAACCTCTGTAAAATTCTTTGTCTCTCACTCTTATGCTCTGTTTTTCATTTACTGCATTATCATACCCTACTTGCAAATATATCTTGCATTGTATTGTTATTCTGTTGGTTTATCTTTATTAATCTATGATTATTACTTTAAAATTTTAAAATTCCAATTCACTCCCCTCTTGGGTTGTTATTTCGGGCTAACACAGTCTAGTAATCATCTTCCTTTTGTGTTTTTTAGGGAAAAACAACCATATCTGCCAAATTTCCTAAGCTTAATGTGAAGTTTACAGAACAAGTATTCCAAATAAATCACTTTTTGTTAGAAGGATTAAAAGAGAGTTTTACTTCAAGAAACTATATAAAAGTTAATAATTACAAGATCTCTAGAAGAGCCATTAAAGACAATAGATCTCCCAATTGCCACCTTTTTTGCCGTCTTTCCAATTTATTTTCATAATAAATATTGGAATATCAAAAATTCCAGATCACATCCTAAACGTATACCTCACATATACAACGAATCAAATGATTGGACGACATTAAGGCATACTAAGTTCTCAGATAACCAACAAAAATTTATCACATATTGAAGTAAAAAAAGAAAGCGTCCATAGATAGAACAATTAAATCATGGAGACTACACCTAAAAATCGTTGAGCAAATTCTTGCCTGGACATTTTCTAGTGCCTAGCATCTCCTAAAAAAACTCATTCTACTCTTACCACAGGTGAGCTGCAACAATATGCTGAAACATTTGCTTCAATCCCACAGCAAAAACTGTCAAAGTGTTCAAAATATAAAATACGAGTATTCATTATCAATAGTTTGGCTTCAGCAATTCAACCAAATTAAAATTCTATTAATATGCAGAATAAATAAAAGAATAAGATTCACATGGTATTGCTAAACATGCTCAAATATTGGGATCACTTATTACTTCCATTGTATAACCACATGCACCAATATTTTACATATGTTCCCAACATGGATGTTTGCATTAGATAAAAATGTTTGCATTAGAAATCATAGTTTCCTCACCTGGAACAATAACAACTTTTTTGACTTGTCTTTTTCCATAAAACAGTTTCATCTTATTGTGACAACATATCCCCACAAAGGCTGTTTGGAAGATTACACACAAAATTCTATCTTTTCTAGTTCTCTTTGTTACCAAGGGAGCCTTGAGCCTATTGTAGAGTTGCTAGAACCACAAGAGCTTTCAACAAATTAATTTTTGGCTGGTAAGTGGCTTTTTGTGAATTGAACTACTGTGAAGCATTTTGTCAAGCATTTAGGATGTAAAATTTCTCTATCCATCAAGATTAGATTCAATCATTACATATAATAATTTTATACACACAAATTGAAACTAAAGAGCAACCACATAGCGACAATACATATAAAATTTAAGCACAAAGATTAAATATATACACGCAAGAGCAAAGGTAATGGATTCAAACTAATAAATTCAACAATATGAGAACTAACTAATTATAAATGAATTTAACAACAAAGTCATAAATCTAAATCACATTATTACATAGAATATTTTATTCGATTATGAAAATACACACCTGTAAAATATATATATGCAATAGCCGCATTGCTCCCTCTAGGTGTTATTCTCTTCAGTAAACGACATCTAGATGCATTAACAAATTTATTCCCAGGTAAAAGAGATTAGGCAGTTTCGTGGCAGCTGCAATATCATCATTCTATTGAGTGTAATGGATGAGGCAGTTTGAGTGTGAATCAATCATGGCGGCTGGAGTCAGTGTGTTCTTAGTGATTTGTGATTGGTTTTCTAAACGGCACAAGCAGATGAAGAGATAGAGTTATGGAAATGACAGTAACTGATACAGTTGGAAGTCGGCATCACTTTTGGCAATATCAGGCAGTGACATCAGGGACTTAATTGCTGATTGGGTGGTTGGGATAGAAACATATAAAAGAAGAAGATAAGGGACAAAAAGGACATTTCACATCAAGCATACCAGAGGAAAAGATAGGTGACTATGGTTTTTATTATAGTCGATAGACGTGTAAATTAGGGAAGGAGTTCTTTCACACAAAATGGAGATGTCAAATGATTTATAATTCTTATTAAATTAATATTTCTATGGTTTTTGGTTCATGTTTTGTTTCATGTTTTTGTGTTGTCATTTTTCAAATATAGAAAATGTTTTATGACTATTTTGTTTTAAATTTTTTGAATATTTTTTCCAAAACAAAACTAAAAAATGACTTATCTTTTCTTTTGTTACTAAAACATATGAGTGAACTACAAAGGAAAACCCATAAGTAAAAATACGTGAATGAAATGTAAAAAAAAGCCCTTTCTTAGCTCAAACTCTCACAAAGAAGAACCAAAAACATGTTTACAATTTTTAAAAAACAGAAAACAAGAAGCAGGTAATGCAATTCATCTCATTGCAACGGTTGTTTTGCCTTTTGTTGGATACCCAGATGCAAACATTCCAGTAGTTGCAGATAGGCAAATAATGAGAAAGTAATGTGTGGACTTATGTTTTCCAAACTAATCACATATCCCTAGTTGTGGAGAAACTATTTCATGTAATTGTGACGACTACTATGACGTTAGTATTTACGGTGGGTCTTACATGCTAATCATAATCCATGATGACCATTGTTTCTTGTACTTGAAGTTACCTTATGAATGGGAGCTCACCCTCTAAATTGGTACAATTCATAGTTATCAAGAAACTCATTTGAGAGGAGGAAGCGTGCTTTTAGAATGACCATGCGGGTACGAAAAACGTTTTAAAAACTCTTGAGAAACAATTAAGATACGTTTAGAACATTTTGAAGAAAACTCTTGAGAAACTAAAGAGAAATGCTGCTAAAAATTAAAATATTAATTTTTATACATTTTTTTCTCCTTAACTTTTAGCTAAGTATTTATAAAATTATTCATGTAGGATTCCACTAAGTTACTTAAAGGTCTCTTTTAAGTTCTGCGAAGTCTTTTTAATAAGATTCTTATTAAGTTTTTCATTGTTTCCTGCATTCTGTTTTTTCTTATATTTTTTTACTGTGTTTCTCGCTTCTGTTTTTCCTAACGTTTCCTACTTACACTTCTCATTTTGATAACTAGGGTACAATCAAGGCGTTTATAGTCATGTAGTAACATGCAACTTTTTATTTTCTTTTATAAAAAAAGAAGTTTTTTCCTCATGTAATACTCTTAAAAAACTCAATGTGATTTAAAAATAATCAACCCATTGTTTTTACACAGAAGTTTTTAGAATAAAATGGTGGTGGTTGGCATTGATATATCTATAGGGTGGGGAGTGCTGGTGGTCGATCAGCCTATGGGTGAGAAGGTGGTGGTGGTGGCTGGTCAAGTGGGGCATGTGGGAGTGCGGGTTCGAGGTGGTAGGGGTGGTATGGAAAGGCTAGGGTATGGTTGTTGGGGGGGGGGGGGGGGGGGGGGCTGGGGCTGGCTAGGGCAAGGGGGGAGGTGGCAAGAGATAGTGATGTGGGGATTTCTAGTTAGTAATAGTTGTAAGCACCCCATTTTTGCTTGCTTGACAATCTCCAGTCCGTCCAGACTTGTATTCAAGTCAATATGGACATATTTTGAGTTAACTCAATTTTTTAAGTCTAACCCCATAAATCAATCACTTTACGGGCCCTTTGGGCCCAAATAGAGACAAAATGACCGAAATGCCCTTGGGGGCATTATCTGGTCCGATTCCAATGGGCATGTCTTCTCGAAGACGATAAGTCTTATTTTTTGATCCTACTCCAGTTCAATTCCAATTCCAATTCCAAATCTACTTCGGCACGTCCCTCGAGAAAGTTAATTTCTCAAGACGGTAAGTTCATCCTGTCCGGCATGTTTCCAAAGAAACTCTTTGAAACAATAAGTCCCTTCAAACCCGTTGATCGGGACAAGACCCCAAGTCCCCTAGATAGTAGAATGGTCCGCCTTTGGCACCTGCTAACTTGCCAATGAAGAAATATCCGTTTTGACATACTTTTTGAGAAAGTTGATTCCTCAGGCGCTAAGTCCACCTACCAGGTTCCAAAGATTAGGTAGTCTCTGGAATGATCGCAACCCGTTAGAGTAACGAAAATACTTGTAAACATCGCAACCGTCAAAGTAGCGAAAACACTTGCAAACAGGTCGATATAGAAAATTATTGACAAACCCCCATGTCACGGGACTGCCGTCAGAGTGACAGAAACACTCAAAACTCAGGTCAACACCAGTGCCTGCTAGCCCACTCCAGTGAAAAATGACCAAATTGCCCCTAGGGCCATTTCTGGCACGTTTTTTGAAAAAATACCTAAGTCCTCAGAACAGTAAGTCCATCCTTCCAAGATCGTCTTAAAGACAATCTGGCATGATTAGGTGCCTTCCAGTTAGTTTCGGGCCAATTCCGAGACTTTTTGATTAAGATGACCATTTTGCCCCTAGGCATCCGAACGCCCCGGGAACCATACCGGCTCTGGGTATCAAATCAGTAGTCTCATGAGCATCCTTCTTATAGTATTTTTGACCTTTCATTATCTTTCCGGATCATTTTGAGTCAATTCCGGCAAACCTGATACAAAATGACTGTTTTGCCCTTAGTGGGCCAGTCTCCTTTTCCAACCACACCGGCTCTGGGTATCAAGCCGGTAACCTCCTGGGACATTCTAAGTAATGTTTTTAGACATCGAGTCTTCTTTCGAGACATTCCGAGTCCATCCCGATAGCTTTCCGGCCCAATTGACCGTTTTGCCCAATTGACCGTTTTGCCCCTGATGGCCTGGTCAACCCTTCCAACACATCCTGTTATTATTTTTCAAGTCTACTACCCTTTAAACACTATTCTAAGGGTTCTTATTACTTTTCGACTTTTCGGGACATTCCCGGCCCATTCAAATCATTCTCGAATCTTTCGGAGTCACTCCTAGTGAAGCCAAGCTAAAAATTACATGGTAGTCACTAGTACAGGCGCCCAACTCTTCTGAAGATACGTTGCTTGCTGACCTTAAATATTTCCTAATTGCCTGGCGCCACTTCTAGTGGCGCTAGTGTAAAGTTTTGTCTGGCGCCACTGCAATAGGCGCTAGGTTATTGCTCTGTCTATAAATACAGAGCCTCTTTCAGGGTGAAAAGGGTCCCCAAACTCAGTCTAAAAACTCTCCTCTTTGATATACAGAGCTCGTAGCCTCCCTAAACCCTAGTTTTCTTTAGGTTTTCCAAAACCCTAGCCTCCATACACAAACCCTAACTCACATATACTCCTATACACTCCTACACTAGCCTCCAAAGCCTCTATTAAAGATTTGAAGTGCTGCAACGCTGAAGTTTTAGAAGATCAAGACAAGCCCTTGAAGACTGATGCAAAGCGAAGCGAGGACTGAAGCAAAGCAAGTAAATAAAAGCAAGCAAAATAAGAATATACAAGTTAGGCTTTCTTTTTACGTTTACTCAATTCCCCCCTCTCTCTTCTCTCTCTGAACCCACTTGAGTTTTCTTTTATTTTAATCTCCCATCTTCTTCTCCCCCTTTCTTGCATGCTTGAAACAAGGGACTTCCTGATTCATGTGTAGGATTAGGCTATTGAAAGTTACCATGTCGGGGGCTTTCTCTTAGTCTAATCGGAGACCACGTGGGTTTGACCCCCTTGATTATGTGGTGAAGCCTTTAACCTTGTATGTTTATGACCCCAACTTGCATTGTGCTTATCATGATCTTGCATTCCTCCAAAATTTGTTTTCCAACTTGTTTTCAAAACTTGCATTAAAATTGTTTTCAAACTTGCATTAAAATTTTATTCTTCAAAACTTGTTTTCAAAATCATCATCTTAAGGTGATTCTAGTCTTTTCATGGCTAGGGTTGCTTTAAGAAAGTGTTACATTTAAACTGACCAATATGGTCTATATTTTCAAATCTTTGTTGTTTTCAAAACCACTATCTTAGAATGGTTCTAACTTTCTTATGGTTAGAATCGTTTTAGGAAAATGAGATATTTTTATGAACGTTCCAAAAACTCTCTTTTCAAATCTCTGCTTCTAAAATCTTTTTTCCAACATACTTTCTAAAAACTCTCTTCAATCTCCTTTCCAAAATTGTTTTCTAAAAATTCTCTTCAAAAATCTATTTTCCAAAACTCCTGTTCAAACTTCTTTCCAAAAAAGCTCTTTTTAAAATTCACTTTCTAGAAACACTCCCTAAGTTTCCTTCCTAAAAACTCTTTCCAAAACGTCTCTTTCCTAAAAACTCTTTTCAAAATTCACTTTCCAAAAACTCTTTTTTAAGATCTCATTCCAAAAACCTTTTCTTTCCAAAAATTCTACTTTCCAAAAATCTCTTTCCTTAGAGCTTAAACCAAGTCCTAGAGCCAACGATTAGGAAACCCTAATTTCCTTTCTTAAAACATGATTTCCAATCTTGTCTCAAACCTAAGTTTCCAAAATCTCCTTTTTTACATCTAAATCATAAGTTTTCAAAACCTATTTTCTACATCAAAACTATAGTCTTTCAAATCTAGGATTTCTAAAACTTCACCTTCCAAATCCATGCCAAATCCAATCTCCCTTTAGAAAACCAAATCCAATATTCTCATTTAGGAAACTAGATACAATCTTCTGTTTTTGGAAACAAAATTAAATCATCTCTTTTTAGAAACGAAATCCAATCTTTTACCTTAGAAAATAGGAATCCCAATCTTCCCGATCTAAACCTTTCCTAATCCAATCCTTCCTAATTTCATAGTTTCTTAAATCTTAAGTTTTCAAAACTTGAACTCTTAAATCTTTCCAAATCTAAATCTTCCCTAAATTCCAATCTTTCCTAATTCCATACCTTTCCAAATTTTAACTTTTCAAATCTAGATTTCCCAATCTTTCTTAAACTCAAACCTTTCCTAATCTCAAGTATTTCTAAAACTCAAATTTCAAATATTTTTAAAATTCTAAACTTCCTAAATTTCAAATCTTTCCAAATCCAAAACTTTCTTAAGTCAAAACTTTTTAAATTCAAAACTTTCTTAAATTAAAACTTCCTAAAACTCTAAACTTTCCAATTTCAAAACCTTTCCTATTATAAACTTTTTCTAATTCAGACTCTTTCTAAAAATCAACTCTTTCTTAAAAAGGAAACTTTTCAATTTTTAAACTTTTTTATTTCTAAAACATTCCAATCTCAAAACTTTCCTAAAACGAAACTTTCTTAAATCGAAACTTTCCTAAAACGGAACTTTCTAATTCGAACTTTTCCTAAATCCAACTTCCTTAATCTTCTAAGCCCAACGTTCAAGTCAAATCTTTCTTAAATCTCAAGTCTTTCCTAAATCCCATCTTTCCTAAGTCTAGGTTTCCCAAAATTCTATCTTTTCAAATCTAGTCCAAGTTCTCTTCCAAGGGTCAAACCCTCTTTGAAGTTCAATTCTAGGTCTAAGTTTAATCCTGATTTCCTAATTTTCCGATTCGAATTCCAAATCAAAATTTCTTTCTTCCAATCAAAACCTTTTATTTTCAATCGGACTCTTGTCTGAACTACGACTGACCTGATTCCTAAAAAAGGAGACGTAGACAACCCTCATGGGTGCGGTCACAACCTTTTTCAAATATACAATTCCACAACCTTTTTCAAATATACAATTCCACAACCTTTTTCAAGCTTCTATTTTCATAACTCGTTTCAAACCTCTATTTCTAAAACTTTCTTTCAAATCAATTCTATCTTTTCAAATCTATTTCCAAAATCAATTCTATCTTTCCAAATCCGTTTAAAATCAAATCAAGTTCTTTTCAAATCTATTTTCAAAATCAAATCAAATTATTGCACTTGCATATCATGCATCATGTTAATTCCTTTCCAAAATTCTTTTCTAAAGTTGATAGTTTTGGACATTTGTTAATCGAAGCCTTTAATGGATGAATTTAGGGTGAATGGACATGTAGGTACCAAAAGGGAGGGGTAGGGTGATGGCTTAGTGCGTCTTCCCTACACGTAACCAACCTCCGAACTTAGATCACTGTTTTTGAGAGACCAAAATGGAGTTATTTTCAAAAAAGGGCTTAAATATTTTCTAAAGATTGGCAAACAACCTATTTTCTTAAAAATCCTATCTTGAGGAAGTATTTCAAAATCGTTTTCAAAAACCATAAGTGTAATCTTCAGATTGTGCTTAGTTTTTAGGTAACCTAACTCACCATAATCAAGTTAGGTGGCGACTCCGAACCATTTTTCAAAAGCCGTTTATTCAAATCAATCTTCAATTCAAACCTACTCGCACTCATTTTTCTAGGATGATGAGTTCTAATGAGAGAGTATAGTATTTTTCCTGCTTGTGTGTGTGTTCCTCAAGTGCAAAAAATTTGGGGCATGACAATAGTGTCACAACAATAATTTGAAAATTAGTGAACACACCAACTTATTTGTTTATGTCTTGGTATCTTTATATTCTTAGTGTTCAGTTTTTAAGATTTTTTTTTCACAAAAAAAGTAAAACATGTTCTAAAATTGTCAAATAATATTAATTTTTTTTGTATGTATGATCTTTACAATACTCTCATGGCATAATAGTTTTATGCATAGTTATTAGAACCGGACCGGATCATTCATTTTAACTAAACTAGTCTGGTTCAACTAATTTATCGAAAATGCAATTGAATCAAATTGGACCAACTGGTATTTTAAAAAACCAGTGAACTGACTGACTTGTTTTTTGAAAAAACTATTGACTAGCTTTGACTTTTTAACCCTCTTTTAAAATTTTGATGTATTTGTGGCTCCCAAGAGTTGAACTGGGAAACTAAAAGTAGAATTAAGCAACACTTATCATTGCTCCACCTGATTCTTTGTATTTTACTTTGTAATAGAAATTATATTTAAGGTAAAATATATATAAATAAATAAAATACATTTAATTTATAACATGTTGAACCGATTGAACCACTAGTTGAATCGACAAATCGTGAACTGATAGCCTCACCGGTTTGATGCTTGGTATGATTTTGATAATTATGGTTTTACATTCTATAAAAGGCGAAAGCTATTGTCAAGAGAGCACGAGTGTTCCTCAGCCATGAAGCTATCATTTCCCTGTACAAAAATATTATGATAAGGCAACTAGGTTAGTTCAGTTGGGTAGGGCTCTTAGTCTCCCTTTGAGAAATCAAGAGTTTAACTCTTACTAAGTATAAGAGGTGGTCATAAGAGATTTATCTTTGTTAAATATCTTAGTCTGAGCATGAATGACCTACAACCAGACTACGGAGGAGATTAGTTGAGATATGCATAAATTGGCCCAAATATTCTCGACCGCTCAACCAAGAAGAAAATAGGGGTAGTTACACTTTATCCTCTTATGGTTTGAGCCAAAATCAGATGACTCTTTTGTGGTTTAAAAGTAAACACATAACCCCCTATGGTTTGAACTTATCTGCAAAATGCATGAAAGCCGTTAGATTTAATGAAAATTCTGTCTTGGGGCTATTTTCATCATTCTATATCTCCAAATGAGAACAACAAAAAGACGATTTGGTAGAAAACAAAAAAAACCCCTTGAAAGACAACCCTTTATTTTAATATAAAGGGCCAAATCATCTTTTTAATGTTCTAAGTTGGAGACATAAAATGACAAAAATACTCCTATGATAAAATTTTCTTTAAATCTAATGGTTTCCATCCATTTTACAGATAAATCCAAACCATAAGGAGTTTATGTGTTCATTTAAACCATAGAGGTCATTTAATTTTAGTTCAAACCACAAGAGGGTAAAGTGTAATTACCAAAAAAATATATTAAGATACATTGCTAGAAGGTACTAATGATAATGATTGCACAAATCATGACTCTGTAAAACCCTCTTACTGAATGCTTATACATTCTCCAAAAGAAATCTTGTATTCACACATAGGGATGGCAATTTCCCCTAAAAAATCGAGTCCTTGCCCCACCCGTAATAGGGCAGATTTGAAGTTTAGATAAACGGATTCGAGGCTGGTGATGGGGGAAGAAATGTAACCCGAATAGGGTTCAGGGCAGGTACGGGTTTAGACTGTGAATGCCCCAAACTAGCTCCGATTATGTATAAATAGTCAAAATTACCCCTATTTTTTTAATAATGCCATAATATCCTTAATACATATATGAATATCTCAATAATAAGGTTAGGAACTTAGGGTTTCTTCTACGCTCTCTGTTTCTCAATCTGCCATAGCTCTTCTTCTTCTTCTCAAGTGTGCAATCATTCACCGTTGTCGATCGTTGAAGCATCATTTGCTGTCACCAATCGTTGAAGCATCGTTCCATCACTGATCATTGCCACTGTTCAATTAGTCTCTATCTCTATGAAACTCTCTCTCTCTCTCTCTCTCTCTCATTAACCGTTAATGCATGCTCATGTGATCAGGAATGGTTAAGATTATAAAGTATTAGTTCATAATTTAAGAAGCAATTTTGAAGTTTTCCAACTTATGACTCCCAGTTTTTGGTGCCTCATTGTTATTGTAACCTGCAATATTGTGACTGCAATCGATTTTTGGTATACCATAATAAGTTGGCTTTGCTTCAGCCCTTGAATCCACTAAAGATGAATTTTGCGTTCTTCCCATGGAACTGGTTTAAAAAGATTGTTGTGGAATGTCTTGAGTTTGAAGGGTATGATTGGAACGAGATGATTACTAAACAGTTGTAAGCTCAAACTCTTTAAGGTTTGGGTATCTGTGCTCCATATCATAGTCCTATGCACTAGTCTTCTATAGTTTAAGCCAATGGAATAGTTTAGAGAAGTGTGGACATTCAAGAAAAAAAGTTTAATTTTCCTGGAATAATAGACCTACAAATGCATAGTAAAATGGGCACATAATAATATTATTATTGTCAAAATCTTACTTTTTTTTCTTTGTCAGTTTCATCTGTATTTGCAAATGTCATTCTAATATAGATTTGTTGAAATTCAACAGTGGCATCTGCTGGGTTTCTTTTTCTTTGGTTTTAGGTCGAGGATGTCATCTTCAAGCTTTCCCCTTCAATAGATACAATATCCTAGTCATGTTATTGCCTCTATTTGATTCATACAGTTTGTATTTACTTGTTTTTGCCTTAGCCATAAAAAAAAAAAAAGAGTCAAATTCATCATAAAAGTAATTTAGTTTGTTGCTTTGTTGATAAATAACCTGCATGTATCTTACAACATTTTTTTTTCTCAATCTTGCATGTAAAATGTTAGAACAAGGAGAAAATCTTACTATTTCAATTCTTTCAACACATGTAGAGTCCAATCCTACTCCAAGCTCAGTTGCTCTTAATGCATCACCTAGTTGAAAAAGAAAGCGTACATTGATAGTTTGGAATTCATTTGAGGAAAGAAAAGATGCAAAAGGATATTGCCATATGTTAGCATTGTAAGAAATCATTTAAAGCCGCAACTAAGAATGGAACCAAACACTTGCATGAGCACTTGGCTAGGTGTGTTAACAGAAACAATATTGACATAAGGCAACAACTTTTGAAGCCAAGGAAGACGTTAGATGGGAAAGTTCAATTTGGAGATTTTACTTTTGACCAAGATATCTCAAGAAATGAGCTTGCCAATGCAATTATACTCCATGACTATCCTCTATCAACTGTGGACCATTATGGCTTTAGAAAGTTTATTGCTACCTTACAACCATTGTTCAAGATGGTTTCTCATAACACAATCAAGGGTGGCATGCTAAAAATCTATGATTTAGAGAAGATAAAAACATATAAGTTGTTAGAAAAATTGAACACTCGAATAGCTATCACAACGGATATGTGGTTTTCCACTCAAAAGAAAAGGGTTCATGGCCATTACCGCTCATTTCGTTGATAAATCTTGGTTATTGCAAAGTCGAATCTATACTATATATTATAGCAATAGCTTATTGGGTCTTTGAATTTGAAAGACTCAATCCAATTTTTTTAAGTTTTGAATTTTTAAATAACAAATTTTATGTGTCATAATTGCATTGGTCTAACTATAAATTATAGACACATTAACTTTTTATTAATGATTATAAATCTTTGCTTAAACATAGGTAATCTTTTGTTACTTTGGAAAATTTTATCTATCTGTTATAATTTTAGAAAGTTTTTCCTTAAATTTTTAAAAACTTAGAATCATTATTTCAAATTTCCTTAAATCCATCTTTTATAATTTTAGAAAGCTCCTCCATAAATTTGAAAATAATATTAGGATTTTTATTTTTAATTTTCTTAAATTCTTCTATTATAATTTTGGAAAGTTCTTGCTTAGATTCAAAACTTTAGAATTTTCTATTCAAATCCTTTTCATTTTTATTTTTAGAAAGACATATACAAATAAATCTATAGTATATATAATTGCAATTGGCTATGAGAATATTGAAGTTGAAACATTTAACCCTTTCTTAAAATTTTTTAATTTTTTTCCAATTTCAAAATAGCCAATCTTGTGGCTTCGATGATTGGTTAAAAAAGCAATTTAAAAAACATTAAATAATCTCTATAAAAATAAAATTGTAATTATTTAAAGAATAATTAATATATTTTTAATTACTTAACAGTGATTAAGTTGTCTAAACTTAATAACTAAAACAAATCTATATACAAAGTTTCTAGTTCTGCCTAGGTTAATATGAAGGGCTTTTAATTTTTTCTTTTTCTTTTTCTTTTTTATACTTTTAATACCATTAGAATATTCTATTTTAAAAAAACATTTAATCAAAATATGAAAAACTTTGAAGTATGCTATAAATAATAAAGAAACAACAAGCAGTTCAAGTGTTTTAATTATGTGACTCTATGTAATTTTATGTTTTCTGGTAAGCATCTTAGTGAATATTACAACTATTTTGAGAAATTTTTTTAATGATATAGATGCATAAATTTTGATAAATTGTTAGCTGTATGTAATAATTGTAATTTATTACTTAGTAAAACTCACATTAATAGGACATAATATCAATTTTATATTTTTATTTAAAAATTTAAAAATTTATTCTTTAGGTTTTGTACGTAGCACGGATTCACTGCTAGTTCTAAGGTATGGCTAAGCCTATTTACTTAGTTATTTATAAATTTATAATAGTTGTTCTTCTACTATTCTTTTGGTAAATTGATTTTAACATAATGCTTTAAGCTTATTTAAACTTGTTGTTGATTATTTAGGTTTGTTTATGTTCATTGTCTCCATATGGCGGCTGTATTGTCTGATGTGTTGGTGTATTCTTTCTTGGATTGGAACATTGATCGAAAAATTTCTACAATCATAGTGGATAATTGTAAGCACTCCATTTTTGCTTGCTCGACAATCTCCGGCTTGACTAGACTCACATTCAAATATCACAGCACATTACTGGTCAGACAGATTTTTCAAACTCCAGTCTAGTCAATCAATCGCTTCACAGGCCCACTGGGCCCAATCAGAGCCAAATGGTCAGAATGCCTCATTGGCATCCCCTCACAAATAGGTAGATTTCTGAGACTGGGTGGTCTCGAGGACCATCACCACACAGGTAGATTTTCGAGACTGGATAATCTCGGGGACCATCACAAACAGATCACCACACAGGTAGATTTTCAAGACCGGGCGATCTTAGGGACCATCACCAAACAGATAGATTTTCGAGATCGGGCGGTCTCGGGGACCATCACCAAACAGGTAGATTTTCGAGACCACGCGGTCTCGGGGATCATCACCACACAGGTAGATTTTTGAGATCGGGCAATTTTGGAGACCATCACCAAACAGATAGATTTTCGAGACTGGGCGGTCTTGGGAACCATCACCAAATAGGTAGATTTCTGAGACTAGAAGGTCTTGGGGACCATCACCACACTGGTAGATTTTTGAGACCGGGCAGTCTCGAGAACTATCATCAAATAGGTAGACTTCTGAGACCTGGCGATCTCGTGGACCATCATCAAGCGGGTCGCTTTTCGAGAACGCACGGTGTCGAAAACCAACACCATATCAAGCGGTTCACTTCTGACGCCTGCTAGCCCACTAATGTAGAATGTTTCTATTAACATGTCTTTCGAGAAGCATAGAA
This sequence comes from Euryodendron excelsum, assembly GCA_033060915.1. NCBI lineage: Eukaryota > Viridiplantae > Streptophyta > Magnoliopsida > Ericales > Pentaphylacaceae > Euryodendron > Euryodendron excelsum. The sequence continues at coordinate 21,202,081 of CM065387.1, forward strand.
TTCCTCAAAGACAAGAGTCCACCTAGTCAAATTCCATTCGGAACGCTTTTTGAGAAGGTACCTAAGTCCTTAAAGCGATAAGCTCATCTCTTCCAAGAATATCCTAGCCAATCTGGCATGCTCAGAATACCATTCGAACTAATTCTGGACCCATTCTGGTGACTTTTAATCAAAATGACCATTTTACCCCTCGGTGCCCGATCGCCCTCGTCAACTGTACCGGCTCTGGGTATCAAATCAATAAATCTCTGGGGCACTCCCACTAGTAGCCTAAACCTCCAAATCCCTTTCCAATCAATTACGGACTCTTCTGGTGTTTCCTCGTCAAAGTGATCGTTTTGCCCCTAGTGGGCCAGTCATCTTTTTCAACCACACTAGCTCTGGATATCAAATCGATAAATCTTTGGGGCACTCCCACGAGCATCCCCAATCTCCAAGTACCATCCCAGTCCATTCTGGGCCCATTCTGGTATTTTTTTGGTCCAAATGATCGTTTTACCCTTGGTGGACTAGTCATCTTTTTCAACTATTCCAGCTTTGGATATCGAACCGGTAACCCCCAAGGCACTCTTGAGTACCTTTATCTCCTTTTCAATGGACCCATAGCCCGTCAGCTTTTCAGATTAAACCGGAGCCATTCACTGCAGAGTTGGGCCAAAAAATGGCTAGGAGCCACTAGGAGTGGCGCCCAGATTTTTGCCTTGCAGCCTAAGGCGAATCAAATCTTTCGAATAATTGCCATACCAAGGTGGCCTAGTGGCGCCAACTCTTCCAAATTTTGGCTTATAAATACAGGCCCCACCCCCCCTCCCCTTAGCCCTAAACACTGAAACCCTAGCTTCCTCCATTAAAGATCAAGTCCAGCCCTTAGAAGCTCTTGAAGGTCATTGCAAGTTTCAAGCAAGTCCTCCATTGAAGCATTCAAGCTAACAAGAAGATAAGGTAGGGTTCTATTTAATTTTCTGCAATCCCCTTCTCTCTATTCTCCCTCCTAGTCCACTTGGAATATTTTTCTATTTCAATCCCCATCTCCAGACCCCCTTTTCTTGCATGCTTGAAACTAGAGAACCTTAGGTCTATATCTAGAGGAAGGTTTGGGGAGATCACCATATCGAGGGTCTTCCTTTAGCCTAACCAATCACAGTATGACCCTAAAGCCCCTTGTAATGTGGTAAAACCTTCAACCTTGTATGTTCACGACTCTATATATTATATTTGTTATGTTCGTGCATTGTTCTTATTTTCAAACTCACAACCTTGTGGTGGTTCTAATCTCCTCATGGTTAGGATTTTTCTAAGAAAGTGACATATTCAAAGTGACCACTAAGATCCATATTAGGGTTTCAGCTCCTAATTTGTTTTTAAAATCACAATCCTAAAGTGATTCTTGCATTTTCATGCTTAGGGTCGCTTTAGGAAAGTGGCATATTCAAATAGACCTCTAAAGGCCATATTAGGGTTTTAAGCCCTAAAACACCTCTTTCAAAATCCAATTTTTAAACCTCTTTAAATTCCATGTTCAAAAGCTTTTTCTCAAAATTGATCCAAGAGTTGTTTTCTCGAAGCCCTAGAAGTCCACGTCTTAGGAAACCCTAACTTTGTTCCCTAAACTTCATTCTTGCACCATTACATTCATTGCATTAAAATGGTTTTCAAAGTTTTTGTTGCATCATGCTTTACAAAATAGCATAACTCTCTTAAGTTGTTTCCAAAAAATGCTACATAAAATCACACAATATTTTACACGAAATCATAAGATTTTCAAGTCAAATCTTTTCACTTTGGAAACCAAATCAAATCTTTTCATTTTGAAAACCAAACTAAATCTTCTATTTTTAGAAACCAAATCAAATATTTCCTTTTTCGATTTCAAATCAGATATTTTATTTTTGAAAACCAAATCCAATCTTCTATGTTTGGAAACAAAATCCAATTATCTAATTTTGGAAACAAATTTGAAACTTTTCTTTTTCAAAACATTCCAAACATAAAACTTTCTTTTTTTTGACTAAAAAACATACATTTCTATATTGCATCAAATCAAATATTTTCTACTTCAAGATCCTTCTTAAACCCTAGGTTACTTGCATCCCAAATTACTTCCAACCTTAGGTTGTCTAACCTTAGGCCAACCAAACCCTAGAAGGTCTAACCCTAGGTCCATCAAACCCTAAGTTGACCCAACCCTGAGTCAAACTAAACCTAGGTTACTTTAACCCTAGTTTGCCCAGCCGAGGTTAGGTGGCTTCAAGATTGCAACTCTGGGCCCATTTTTCAAACCCCAATACCAACCCAAAAATGTTTCCAAAGGCTCATTCAAACTTGTCTCAATTCAAAATGGTTAGGTATTTACTATTTTTAAAAACTATTTTCAAAAATGATTTCAAAAACTTACAACCTTAAGGTGATCTTAACCCTTTTATGGTTTGAGTTGCTTGAGAAAAGTGATATATCAAATGAAAATTACATGGTTCATTTTAGGGTTCCTAAACCCTCAACATCTTTCAAAAACCTTTTCCAAAAACTATTTTCAAACATCACACTCTTGAAGCAATCCTAAGCCTTCTAATGGCTAGGGTTATTCAAGGTAAAGTGAGATATGCAAACAAGGGTTCTATAACTTTAAAGTCCAAAATCCTATAGGAAGTTTCTAGCCCCTTTTTCTAAAATGTTTTTCAAAACTCATAACCTTAAAGGAGCTTAGTTCTCAATTAACTAATCTCTTAGAGGTATTGAAACGTCAGCATACTTTTCCTAAGGTGTTTAAAAATTATTTGCAAAAAATCTTTTCAAGAGAAGTTCACAAGAGCTTTTACAAGTTAAAACCCCACCTTAAAAAACTTTCAAGTTCTGTTTCTAAAAACACTCCAATATCCAATTTCAAATCAAAACTCTATTGAGTTCAAGTTTCAAAATATTCCAAGACTCCCACGAGTCTTTTTTCAATCAAACTCTTGTCCAAACTATGACTGACCTGATTCTCATTGAACAAGATACGTAGGCAACCTTTATAGGTGTGGTCATAACCCTTTTTCAAACTCATAACGCCTTTTCAAAATCCAACCCCAAGTTCTTTCAAACTTTTTTTTTTTAAATTGCATCATACATCATTTATCCCAAAAGTGATAACAAAATCTTTTTAAAGTGGACATAAGTGGACAATTAGGAGTTGGATATTCAAGTGAATGAATTCAAGGGTGAATAGACATGTAGGTACTGCAAGAACAGGGTAGGGTGATGATCTTTAGATATCTTCCCTATATGTAACCAGCTCTCAGATCATATATTTCTATTTTAAAGACCAAAATTGGAGTCATTTTTTAAAATGGCTTAAAACATTTTCAAAGGTTGTCAAACAACCCTATTTTTCAAAACTAGTCTCAAGAGGACATTTTTAAAAACCTAAGTTTGATATTTGGATTATACTTAGTTTTAGGTGACCTAACATAACTTTAACTATGTTAGGTGGTGACTCCAAACATTTTTCCAAAACCCCTTAATCAAATGCATTTCAAGTTCAAACCCTTTCGCACCTGTCATTCTAAGGATAAGTTCTAACATGAGAGAGTACCATGCTTTGAAAGACAAAAATCGGGGCGCGACAATAATTGTAGTACAAATGATGCAATTGTTTATGAATGATTCACTTTTACTTGATGGAAGAGTACTCCATATGCGTGTTGTGCTCATATATTGAACTTGATTGTAAAAGATGATTTGGAGGTAATAGGTGAAGGAATTGAGAGGATTCATGATAGCTTCCACTTTTGGATGACAACCTTATCAAGCGTTAAAAAGTTTGAAGAGGTGGCTAGGCAATTACGAGTTCAGAGTATTAAGAAGTTATCTCTCAATTAAAAACTCAATGAAATTCTACTTATGTAATGCTTCAAAGTGCTATGATTTATAAGGATGTGTTTTCAAGATTGAAGCAATGTGAGAAGCATTATATAAGTGTGTTGACTCCATACCTTGACTTTGATAAACTTTGTTTAAATGTCTAATTAATTTACTTAGTGTGCAGATACTATCATGCATTAATTTAAAGCTGGAATATATTGAAGAACTATTGAAGCTTGTCAAGAAGGTTTGAAGAGTGTGTTGAAACCTTGAAGAAAATAGAAGAGACTATTTGGATTGAAGAGTCCTGGATAAAATCAAATTGATTTGATTTCATCTCGAATAGATTGAAGGTGTTAAAGATCAAGTAAAGTGAATATCACAACTATTGAAAGATCTTTTGGAATATTTGATGAAATCTCAACAAATCAAAGGAAGCCATGAATTGATTGAAGAAACTTTTGAAGAACCATATGCATAGAAGGAGACATTGCAAGCATTAGAAGTCTAATCTGGAATATCAATGAAGTGCTTGAAGGATTGGAAGAAGGTTGAAGAAGTCTTGCAAAATAAAGCCTATGGAATTAGCAGGAGTCGACACTTAGACCACCAAGAGTCAACACATGAAGTTAATGACTTGAACCTGAGCAATTGAATTGGCAAGAGTTGACACATTCATTTCAGGAGTCAACACTTAGCTCATCAGGTGTTGACACATAGACAATCAGGAGTTGACACATGGAGACAATAAGCATGACTTTGATAAATCATCAGAAGAGTCAACACATGCGATTAAAGGTGTTGACACATGAAGACAGAGTGCGTGACTTTGATAAATCCCTTAAAGAGTCGACACATGAAATTATAGGAGTTGACATATGAAGACAGAGTGCATGCCTTTGATAAATCCCTCAAAGATTTGACACATGAGATTACATGTGTCGATACATCGAGACAGATTGCTCAACTATGAAAAAGGCTTAAACGAGTCGACTTATGAGCCCAAAAGTGTCGACACATCGAGATAGAATGCACGACTTTGAAAAGGCCTTAAAGAAGTCAACACATGAGCCTAGAAGAGTTGACACATCGAGACAGTGCCTTAGAGATATATGCTAAAAACTTGAAGGAGTCGACACTTGGTTCCTTAGGAGTCGACACATGGAGGCAGATTACCTACAGAACAGTGTCCAGAGCAGCAAGGTGTCGACACTTGTAACCTAAGGGTCGACACATGCCACTGTAACAGTAATTTTTCTAAACGTTATACTCTGCCGTTCTTGCATTTAATGGAACCTCCATTACCACCAACGGCTAGAATCGAAGTTAAGGCATATATATATATATATATATATATGACCCCCACTGTATATATGCATGCAGGAGAGATATATACAAGTGCAATAATCAAATTTGAAGGCATAAACCCTAGCTGCTACTATTGCTTTGCTGATATATTGGGTTTTACTGATATACACTGATTCTATCCACTCTTTGAGAGAGATACTTTTGTAAACCTCATTTATTCTATTTGGGAGGGTTTGTAAACCTGCAAGTTTGAGTGTTCTTATTAAAAATACTTGTAAGTTTGAGTGAAACTTGGACAAATCACTTGGGATATTTGAGAGCTTGGGAAGAGCTTTTGTGAGAAATGAGCGAGGCACTAAATCAACTAGCACCTACTTTGTAATTGTTCATTGCATAGTGGAAGAGCTTTCAAGGGGGTCTTGAGGGTGAGGACGTAGGTCACGAGTTGTGGATGAACCTCGATAAATCTTTATGTTTATTTTGTGCTATGTTTTTAATTTATTGTTTAAGATTGCTTGAACACATTGCACACACACTTTGAGTCTACTATTAGATTGATTAATAAGATTGCCTAAATAATTTTTAGTTAAAATTATTGATGATTATTTTTGAAACCCAATTAACCCCTCTCTTGGGTTGCACACTTGGGGCCAATAAAGTGTGCCATCGGATGATGAATGGAGACAAGCAAAAGAGATTTTTGAGAAATTAAAATTATTCTATAATGTGACTGAATTGTTCTCTGGGAGTAAATATCCCACGGTTAATTGTTATTTTAAAAAATATGTGAGGTTAGGGAAGCATTGTCTGTGTGGATGGATTTCATTAGAAGGATGGCAACAAATATGATGAAAAAATTTAAGAAATATTAGAGTGTGTGCCATGTCGTGATAGCGGTAGCAGTATCTTAGATCCTAGGTACAAAATGATGATTGTGGAATGTTATTTTCCTATCATTTGTGGTTGTGAATAGGAAATTGAAATTGATAAAGTTCAGAAAACTTGTTATGATATGCTTAAAGAATACCAAATGAAGCTTAAATCAAATGAAGAACTTGGATCTAGTGGGGCTAGTTCATTTAGAGGCCATTCAAAAGTTACCGTTGAGGAGAGGGATTCACTGTCTAAGTTTGATATGTTATGATTCATCGTACTTCAAAAACAATTCATGTAAAATTTGAGTTAGATCATTACTTGGAAGAAAGTGTTTTGCCTTTTACTCTTGATTTTGATGTTTTGAGTTGGCAGAAGACAAACGGGCTGAAGTATTCCATTTTACAGTTAATGGCCTGAGATATTTTGATCATTCTTCTGTCCATTATTGCATTGAAGTCGGCATTTAGCATGAGTGGTAGGGTGATTATTTCCTCATCATAGTCACTTAACTCATGACACTTTAGAAGCTTTGATGTGTGCATAAAACTGATTACACAATGAAATTGAAAGTAATAATTTAAACATATAAAGTTATTTTATTTGTTTGATTTTTTAATACACATAGATGCATAATGAAATTATATATCACTTTCTTACGTACTTGTTCAATCAAGTTGTATATCTACGATTGACTTTGATTCAATGTAGAGTTGTATTGCACCAATTTGTTCTTACTAAGGTAAGTAGTTGTTAAGGAATTTTATCATTGTTTTGAAGTGCTTATATAAACTATAATTTTGTTCATTTATATTGTAGGCACAAGTTTGTGCAAGTTGGATGGTATATTCTCCAAGAGCTACTGTGGACCGGCCGTGGACTTGTGGTGCTGAATTTTATTGAGATGGATTGAGATCTTAATGCCTTTTAGCTTTTTTTTTTGGTGTTGTATTTGTTTCTATTTGTTGGTTTTGCTCTCTATTTGTGCTAGAAAAAAATAAAAAAAAGATTGTTAGGTTTATTTTATGGTAGTGTATTTTGGGAATAATTCTTTGTTTAGCATTTGAGTCTTGCTTACGTATGTTTGATGACTGATATTATTATATTAGATGTTTGATGACTGATATTATTATATTAAGTAAACATTATGGTATTGCGTTGAATTTTTTTTTTTGTTATTTGTATGGTTGTATTCATCAACAAGTTATAGTTTTAGAAAATAATTTTGAAATTTTGGGCCCAAGCCTCAAAACATTCCTTAAATGGGATGAACCCGCTCCAAACCTAATTAACCCGAACTCATTACCTTTAAACAGAGCAGGACAGAACGAGAGTCGGGTTATTTATAAATGGGAATGAGATTTTGAATCCTAACTCATCATGAATTTGAGATGGGTGGGAGAGGATTTTCTGTGCTGTATTGGGTTGTGTTGGGTGAGGCGGGGACAAACCCGTCCGAACCCATTCCATTGGTATCTACTCACACGCAGTAACGTATAAAATACACAGAATAAAAGCCCAATGGATAATGTGGAAGCTCCTTTTCTCTGCAGTCTGTTTCCATCAAATACCATGGACTTCCTTTGACTACTGTTCTTTAAAGACTGTTTTGCCCTTCGGTATCGCAGAAGACAAGAGCCTACTCAAAAACTTCACCGACTGCAGTAGAAGAAACCGCAGACGAGCCAAACCCAAATACAACGCAAGGAGATATTTTCTTGTAAACCCTAGCCGCTCCTTTCTATTTTCTTTCTGAAAAACCCTATTCTCTCTCTCCTCTCTCTTTGTTCGATAATCTATTGCAGGTATAACGTAGTCATGGACTCTGGATAACGTTTTTAGTTCTTCTCTGTTTTTCGTCACCATTTATTTGATCTATAACTCATTTTTCTGTGTTCCGACTTCCGAGCCTAAGATCGATGTTGGTTTACTACTAATATTGTGCTCTTGTTCATATGTTTTGTCTGTCGATGTTCTTGTTCTTGTTTTTGCTTCTTTTTGTGTTCTTTTATTGATGTTTCTGTTGCTTTTTTGATGAAATGATTTTACGATAGTGCTTGTGTTCTTTTTGATTTGAGGCTGTTTGCGGTCTTAGTTAACTTGTTCTATTTAAATTGAAATTACATGTTTTCTTTAGAGACTTTGGGGTTCTGTCTGATGTTGTTGCGGGTTTGATGTATATGCTTTTAGGAGCGAAGTTCTGTTTTTTCATTCTTGGGCCAGTCTGTCTAGATTTAGTTCATGGGTAGATAAATGTTGCCTGTTATTGAAGACCCAAAAAGTGAAACTGATATGCAGAAAGCATGTTTTGCTTTGGTTTGAAGATTATGTCCTGAATATTTTGTCTTGAAACTAAGCTCGTCTTGCTTTTCCATGTTTGAGAACTTGTTTAAGGAAAGGAAATGGAGCAAGTTGATATGCACATTCTCTACAAATTTTTTTGTTGCTTTCATTGTATGAGATTTCAGAACGTGTTTGGTAGTAAAAAGACTCAAAATGTGAAATGAACTGCTCCTGCACCATGCATGATGTTGGTTGTAACGTTGAGTCTATTTAATGTTCAGTAAATTGAGCTGTAATAAGTTGATGATATTTGTCTTCCACTTAAATGGAATAGAGGTGTATTGTTTTTGCTGGTGGGTGGAAATTGGGTTCCAAATCATTGTTTGGATGTTCTCGATAGCTGAAATTCCTAATAGCAAACATGATCTTTGGCCTAGTGGAGGGGTGTGGTTGGTGTATGGAAAATATAGTCTTTCGTACTTTTAAACCCCTTTCTGAGTAATGCCTCCTTGTTATCAGCTAATTGCTTCAGTTGCGTGATTTCCATTGTGAATCCCAATGATAACATTCCGTTGGATTCTTAAATTATTCCAATTCTATCATATTGTCTCGACAACAGCACTCCATCCTGTGTGTTTTGACATTCTGGAGTAATTCCTAAATATTGCTATACTCGGCATACATTGTGGCTCATTCCGTAATTATCCAACAATTGTGAATAAGATGTAGCCGTACTTCTATTATTCTGGCTTGCATCTCTTTCTTGTTCACAAATTCTTTTTAGGATTTTGTGTTAAGTTGTCCATGCAATTCCTGAAATCCAAATTATGTTGAATTACTCTTGGATTTGAACTTGTGGCCATCTCCTGGTATAAGGTCTGTGAAGATTGGTTGGATCGAACTTGCTGTCGTTCTAAGTACCCGATGCTGTGTTTCCCATGGTCGAAATTCCAGATTAGCAATTTGTGATGGGCAATAGTGCTCTGAGTTGGCTTGAATGCGTGCAAGGAATGTTCTCCTAGTTCTACTGTTAAATTTTTATTCACCATTTGCTCTGAGATAAATTTTATTCATCATTTGCTGTGATATGTGATTTAAAAGTTGAGAAATTAGAATTGAAATGGTAGAACTGGTATTTACGTTGTATGAAATGCAGGATTCTTGGAGTGGACAAGAATAGTTGACTGTCAAAATGGCTTTCTGCAATAGATTTGGAAGTCTCATGAGGCAGACCATTTCCCAGAACAGGGCGTCTATGCTCAATTCGATTCGTTGCATGTCATCTTCAAAGCTTTTCATTGGAGGTATGTGCTTATGTGTTGTTATTTAGTGAGCTAAATAGAGTACAAATATGTGTTTGTCCCGTACTTGTTTCTGAAACAACATTGATATGTAATTTACTAGGTCTTTCTTATGGAACTGATGACCAGTCTCTTAGGGATGCATTTTCTGGCTTTGGCGATGTTATGGACGGTGAGCTTAAAACTACTGTGGTTGCATTTAGTCATTATCAGAATGCAAAGCGCGTTAAGTTGTTCAAGTACATAAAGCATAACATGTATGAGAATAAAGTTTATAATTGCTGAAATTTTCTGGTCTTTTTGTCGGCAAATTCCATCTTGGGCAAAGTTTTACGTTCTTTTGATACAGCCTCACATGTTTGTAGGATATGCAGGTGAAAGTGTGTGGGTGTGTACGTCTAGAGTACAGTAATCAGTTGGTTTCACAATCTAATACTGAGACAATATTTCTTGGGGTTGAATGGTGGATTTGTCTGTATACTTTGTTTTCATGAGGTGGATGTGTCATCTGATTGACTGATAATTAACTAAGTGATTTCGGAAAAACAGAAGATATTGTGAGACAGAAGCAACCCATTTTAGTGAGGAGTGTATATAGTAGATTCTTATCTCTACAAAGATGTCTAAATGATAAGAGTTTATACTTTATTCCATTTCCCAAGTCAATGGGTTGCCAACTCTAATTACTCACTTGAGCTCCTCTGATTTGAATATTTGGATTTTACATGTGCTTGTTGAGTATGATTGATCCTATGTTTTGGCGATGACCCCTTTATGCCCACATTCTTGTTGGTTGATACCAATATAAGTTCAGGGCCTGGTTGGGAGGTTCTCTCTCTTTTTTTGTTGGCCTATGTCTTTTTATTTCTTCTGTTACTCTTTAAGAAAGTCAAGTATCTAAGCCTTCTAGTACAGAGAGAAGACCTGACACATTTTGATATTGAGATGTTCAAGTTCTCAATGCTATAATTTACTAATGAACATCCGATGGATTTCTGCAGATGTTGAAAATGGTTGAGAGATGTAACTTGCTTTGCTGGAGTTCTTTTCTTTCGAGAAAGGAGTGGCATTGTATATATTTTGTTACTGACCTTAAGTTGTTTACGCAGTTCCATTAGTAGTGATTTGAGTTGGGATATTTGAACTCAACTGCTCTTTTTTAATTTTTAATCTTTTTATTTCAAAATTGTGGGTTATATAGGGCTTGTACATGACTGGTGACTAATCACTCTGTTTTTTTTTTTTTTTCCGTCACCAACTCCTTTGTGTGGGTTTTGGTACCGTAATAGGCAACAATATTGGTTTCCTCCAAATACTGTACTATTGTAGCGTTTGCATGCTAAACTTTCCGTGGTTTTGGTACACAGCAAAGGTCATCACTGATAGAGATACAGGAAAGTCTAGGGGATTTGGATTTGTGAATTTCTCTAGTGACGATTCTGCCAGCTCAGCAGTATCGGCAATGGATGGACAGGTTAGAATTAAATTGTGTAGGAAAAGTGTAATACAGTAATACATATATTTCACTCTTGTTATTTTTTGGTGCCTTTAATTTGCTCCTTGCTTCCTTTTCAGGAACTGAATGGGCGAAACATTCGCGTGAGCTATGCTAACGATAGACCATCTGCTCCTCGAGGTGGTTTCAGTGGTGGCTACAGTTCTGGTGGTGGTTATCGTGAAGGGTATGGCGATGCCAGAGAGAATGATGGTTTCTAGGCCACTGTTGGATGGGTCTTGCTGTCTATAGCATTGGGCTATGTTTAGTTGACTTTTCTAGGATCTTGAGGTGCATTATTGTGTTTTTTCAAATGGATTTTCCCGAACTAATTTTGCTATGCATGCTTTCAATACAAGTTTACCTCTTGCTGCCTAAATCTGTGCTTCATGTTGTAGTGTATCTGTTTGCGTTGTTTTTATTTTGCAACACAATCTTGCTGGAAGCAGTTGCCAAAGCCTTGAAAAGTTGGATTGGGCTGAATCTGTGGCCCTGGTTTTCGTTTTATCGGTCCAGTTGAATAACCAGTGCCCAGGTCATATGGTTGACACTCTCTTTCATGGTGGCTATCCAGATTCATTTTTGGTTTTCAATCTCTTCTGGTCTGAAGGAATTGGAGGGACGCTATCCATTTATTTGGTGTTCGTTAAACAGTGGTTCAAAGTGGCCGTTAGTTACAAACGAAGTTTGGCAACATACCTCCTTTGGAATTCAAATTCCACTGGGTAGGGAAAGGGCTTGTCATTTTTATTTTGTGGGATGGGATAATGGAACGGCAAAGAGTAACTTTGTAATTTAGCCTATAATTCTAAACTCCCAAATTAATTATCCTACCCCTAGAGTGAGTTAGTTTGGTCTTTAGGGGTTATGATGCCCCGTCGGAATGCTCATTCTGGTACCCATTTTGCAATCAAACGCGAGATAAGCATAGATTTGCAATTACGAGTCAAATCCAGTGTAGTTTTGGTCTTTTTAGTTGCCAAATTTTGTAAACGAAAATATGTATGCTTTTGGTCATTCATGTAATTGGATAATAAAAGGTTTGGATCATTGTTCCTTTGGAGTAGGTTATTGTGCAAGCTCACGGGAGCTCTGCTGGGCTCTTGTTGGCACCTCAGCCTTGCGAGGTCAACACTAGGATTGAAAAAAAAATTCATAACACTTTGTTGGTCTCTCACTATTATCTCGCTCTTCTGAGAAAGGCGTATGGTTTCTAGAACAGTTGGTAGGGTAGCCCTATTGTCTTGCCCGAGCAAGAGTGAACACATGAAGGGTTCAAACTCGAGTTTCTTCAGGCTTTGTGACGGTCTAGCTTTCAAGTCTGGGCCCGCCAATGGGAGTTGGGCTTGGGTTAAGACAGGCTTAAGCTTACTTGGGCTAGGGCCGGCTAGGCCTATGGGTTTGGACCAAATTCACATCCGCATCGCACATGTTATTACTAGTGAATATATATATATATATATATGTGGGTCAAAGAATTTCGGCCGAATTCGCCAGGATAGGCTCAATAAACATTAAGTGAATAAAGTTGGGCTACAAGTCAGACCAAGTGGTCAGCTGCATTGTCGACCTCGAGTCCAAGCCGAACGCGGCGAGCCCAACCCATGTGTGTAATAAGAGCATTTAATGCTTTGAACTTAGTATTTAATGCGGAGATGATCCGGATTTAATGCGGCAGCAGCCTGCCACGCGACGTCCATGTTTACATCCGATTAATCGAATTCTGGTACGTCGGTAAAACCTGGATCTATGTCCGATTAGTCGGAGACAAATGATATGGTATACAAGTTAGGTTATGATGACCCTAAGGTAGACGCAAGGGTTAACACTCCATCGATTACACTATAAATATCGAAATTCCAAGAAGCAAGGTATGTGTTGGCCCAAAAGGCAACTTAAGAGGGGAGGTGAATTGGGTTTTTCGAAAATTAATGACAATTAAGATTAATTAAAATTAATCTAATTAATGTAACAGTGATCAATCTATATATAAAGCAATGTAATCAGAAGAAGAATGGAAAACAGAGCAATAGAAAGCACATTGAGATTTACCGAGGTTCAATCACAATTCATGGTCTATGTCCTCACCCCAAGATCTCCCTGAAGTCTTCCTCTACTATGCAATCTCCAATTACAAAATGGATGCTGATTAACCAAGTGTTCAGCTCACTGTACATAAGAACTTTTTCTAATCATCAAGTGGTTTTGTCTAAACTCCACTCAAACTTACAAGAGTTTTTCTTCTACCAGAGAACTCTCAAACTCTCACTTACAGGTGTATAAAAATATACAAATGAATTACAAACTCTCTAACAAGAGTGAATTGAATAATAAAAGCTCACTTAATGAAGACAAAAGGAAAGTTCAGATTTTTTAGTTTGGTCAGTCAATGGATGTTGTTTTCTTGTCTCTCTTCTTGTATAAATGTAGTTGGAAGTTTGTGTAAAAATCCCTGTATTGATTTCATCCGTTGGAGGTTATTGGGGCTCATTTAATGCAAGTCCAGTTCGTTATAACGTTAGAAAAACTAGCCGTTATCTCCCAGGTGTCGACACTTGATTTATGGTGTTGACACATCTGGTTTGCATTTTCCAGATGTTGTCCACTGTTTCCATGTGTCGACTCTTCATATCCATGTGTCGACTCATTGATCATTCTGTCCTCAAGTTTTTGTTTCTGTCTTCATGTGTCAACTCATTGATCATTCTGTCTTCAAGCTTTTGCTTCTTTATTCATGTGTCGACTCATTGCCCAGAAATTTTCATTTTGTCTTCTAATGATCAATTTCATCTTCAGCAATATTATAAGATCTTCAAGGAGTCTTCTCTTTGGGGTATGATGATCAATCAAAGTCTTCAATGCATCAAGATTGTTCTCTATTCAATTTGGATTGAATTCTTCATTTGAAAATAATATTTTCTTGATTTCAACTCTATCAGAGCTTCACTCTATCAATGCTGAGCTCTTTTTCTTTGTTGCCGATCTTTCTCTTTCATTGCTGTAAGCATCCCATTTTTGCCCGCTCGACAATCTCCGGCTCGACCTGGCTCAGTTTTCCAACATCACAATACATGCAGGTTCAAGATGAGCCTTACCATTTCCAATCCAACCAACTGGTCGCTTCTCGGGACCACAAGGACCCACTAGAGCCATAAACACCATTATTCCAGACAGCTTTTCGGACCGGACTGTCCCAGAAACCAACGCCATCCAGCTAGCTTTCCGAGATCGGGCGATCTTAGGGACCGACACCTCATCAAGTTCCAGACGGTTCACTTCTAGCGCCTGCTAGCCTGCCAATGTAGAATGTCCATCATTTGGTAGTTCTCCGAGATTGGGCGTTCTCAGTGACCAATACCACCAATTCAGGTAGCTTTCTAGGACCAGGCATTCTCAGGAACCAACACCAACCTTACAGGTAGTTTTCTAAGGCCGGGCGTTCTTAGGGACCAACACTGCACAGGTAGTTTTCTGAGACCGGGCGGTCTCAGGAACCAACACCTAGGTCAACACCGGCGCTTACTAGCCCGACTCGATGAAAAATGACCAAACCTGCCCCTTGGGCCTCCAGGCACGTTTTAAGAAAGTTCAAAATCTCTTAAAACGGTAAGTCCATCCTTCCAGAATGTTACTGGTCAGTTGGGCGTATTTTACACGCCATTCGGTCCCATTCTGGTCTCATTTCGGCTAACTTCGGTCAAAATAACCGTTTTGCCCCTGAACATCCCGACACTGCACAAACCCCACTGAACGGTGAAGGACTCTCCCAAAACCATCCCTGAACGACTCGGTACACTTAACACAATACGCCGAACCATTCTTGGCCATTTTCAACCAAACTCGGTCAAAATAACCATTTTGCCCCTGATAATCCAGACGCGCCCCGAAACAACACCAGTCCTAGGTTATTAAACGGCGGATCTCGTCATGAACCCCCGTTTAACCTAAGAAAGACCTCACGCCACCAAACACCCATGACTCGATAAAAGTTCCCTGGAGCGTCTCATAGACGCTCCGCCTAAATTACCTTTTCCTTCGATTCCCTGGATTATAATGCACAATCAAATGACTTGAGAAATGCGTAAACCAGGGATCTCCCAAAAGCTCGTTCACAAATCTTTCCATCGATATGGCTCGATCGGATGGATCGCTTCCCGAAGTCCTCCATCGTACAACGTGAAAACTATAACTTTCAGCAACCCCTAGGTTGACTTTTTCTCTGATTCCCTGATTGAAACGCACCGTCCAATGACTTAAGAAATGCGTAAATCTGAGAATTCCCGAAAGTATTTCCAAAGTACTTTCCATCGGTACGGTCCGATTGAAAAGATCGTTTCACAAAGGCCTTGATCATGCAATACGAAAATAGCTACTTTCGAACACTCACGGAGCGTATCACAAACGCTTCGCAAAATTGTCCTTTTACGCGCATTTTCAAATATGATATCTCACACTTTCAAACACAATTTAAACTTTTCGAAAACATGAAAGTTCACGAGAAACCCTAGGAGAACATCGTGGGCGCAATTGATTCCCCCGAAACCTTCCCGGTTGACTCGATTATGGAGGCAAAGTTTAGATGAACCTTCCCGGTGATGGAGCGTATGCTACATGCCCTCAAATTTTGATCAAATCGACTAACTTTTGATCAATAGTTGAGATTGAGTCAGTACAATGGGTGCCACGTGGCGTTCTGCCAGTGGAATAGTACCCGCGTATGTAGCACATGCGCCTGTGTAAATTTTACACGGGCGCATGTCCTTCATGCACTAGTGTCTGAAAGTTTTGCCTATAAATAGAGGCCTTCCCCTTTGCATATTCTGGGTCCGAAATTGATGCGAAGCCCTGCTGAAACTGCTCCAGAATCTCGAATCCTTACATATATTCCACCCCTCCAACACTTAGGTTAGATTCTATCTCCCTCAAACCTATACACTTCACCTACAAGACCTTATACACCATTACACACTCCATTCCAGCCCCTCAAGCCTTCTTGAAGTCATTCAAGCTCCAATCAAGACATCCATTGAAGACTACAAGTGTGTTGAAGGCAAAAGGTGGTATCTCTTTTATATTTGTGTCTTCCCCCACTCTTCTCTTCTCCCTCCTAGACTACTTAGGCTATTATTTATTTTAAGCCCCATCTACAACCCCCCATTCTTGCATGCTTGAGCCAAAAGGGCTCTTAGATCATGCCTAGAGGAAAGCAAGTGAGAGTCACCGTGTAGGGGGATCTCTCACTAGCCTACTTTAAGATGGTATGGCCTAGGAGTCCCTTGTTTGTGTGGTGTAGCCTAAAAGCCTTGTATGTGATTATGGCCCTTTGCATATTACTATTTTGATCGTATTTTGCATGCTTGGCTTCATTTTATAGTTGTTGTCATGTTCTATGATGCTTATATTTCTCTTAAAACTCCATTTCATTTTCAAACTCTATATTTCTTCTAAAAATTGGTTCAAGAGTTGGCTCTTTAAAGCTTAGAAAAACCTCTACTAACCCCCAACTCTCATTTTGGCCTCATTGCATTTTAACTTGCATAAAGGTTGCTTTCCATTTCTCTTATGTTCAAGATTTCCATTCTTTCAAGTATAGTGGTTGGAATGGCCCCATGGAACCCTCTCTTTAGTGGTTTATCTTTTGTTGGCCATATGAACCCTCTCTTGATGGAATGTTTCACTTGAAAAATGGTTTTCAAAATCTTTTTCAAAAGACGATTTTCAAAAATGCATTCTCTCCATCTTTGCATCAAAAATGATTTTTCAAAAATTGCCATCATTATGTTGATTTTTAAAACCCCCACTCTTGTCAAGATAAAGGTTATAATGGCCATGAGGAAACCTTCCTTGGAATGGTCTCCAATCACCAACCATATAAACCATACTCTTGGCTAGAGTCAAAATTTTTATGGAAATGATCTTCCAACATGTTGTCAACCAAAGTCCTTTGCATAATATAAGTTGTTTTTCAAAACCCTTTCCAAAAGTGCATGAAACCACCTTTCAAAACCATCTTCCAATCCAACTCTAGGTTTACTTGATCCTAGTTGTCCAACCCTAGGTTAACTTGACCCTAGTTAACCAACCTTAGTTAGCTAACCCTAGGTCACCTTAACCTTAGGTTAACCTAACCTTAGTTAGCTAACCATAGGTCATCTTAACCTTAGGTTAAACCAACCCAAGTTAGTTAACCTTAGGTCACCATTAACCCTAGGCTAACCCAATCTAGGTTAGTACACTTTAAGGTTCCAACTCTTGAACCCTTTTTTAAATGATCACTCAATCTTAAACTATTCTGATAACCCATTTTTTTCAAGATCTCCTACTCTCTTGATTTCAAAAAACCAACTCCATAAACTCTTTTAATGCTCTTACACTCCATCTTCAAGGTATTTCTAAAAATATTTTCAAAATGTCACAAACCGAAGGTGTCCCTAGCCCTCTCATGGTTAGGGATTGCAAGGACAAGTGATAAATCAAGAACAACCTCTAAGGTTGTTCATATTAGGATTCCAAACCCTTAGCTATTTCTAAAAACTACTTTAAAAAACCTAATTCATCAAAACATTCCTCCAAGGTTTTCAAAACAAGACTTCAAAAATACTTTTAAGTTCTCCTGATTCATGCCAAAGCATTTTTCCAAAACTCCCTTAAGTTGATCCAAAAACATTTTTAAAACACTCCATCATCCAATTTCAAGTCAAAACTTCTAAGACCACAAAGAGTCTTCAACTTCCAAAGGCCTCAAAGTGTCTTAAACTTTTCCAAAGACCTCCAAGTGTCTTAAACTTTTTCAAAGACCCCAAAGTGTCTTCAAACTTTCCAAAGGCCCTAATGCGCCTATTTTTCATCGGGCTCTTGCCCAAACTATGAATGACCTGATTCTCGCCAAATGAAATATGTAGGCAACCTAAAATGGTGCTGTTATAACTTTTATTTCAACCCCAATCCTTTTTTTCAAAAATTCCAATCAATTCAAAGTTTCTATTTCAAACTCTTTCAAAACTCCCATTATTTTCAAACTTCTTCAAAAAACTTGCATCATGCATCATCCATCCGAAAAGTGATGACTAAACCCCGTTTTCAAAATTCTAAAGTGGATATTAAGTGGACAATGGTAACCGGTTATTCTAGTGAGTGAATAAAAGGTGATTAGACATGTAGGTACCGAAAGGGCGGGGTAGGGTGATGATCTTAGGATATCTTCCCTACACGTAACCAACCCCCAAACCATAGATTTCTGTTTTCAAATGATCAAAATGGAGTTATTTTTGAAAAAGGCTTAAATCTTTCCAAAGGTTGCCAAACAACCTATTTTCTTAAAAACTCTCTCTTGAGGGAGTTTTCAAAACATTTTCCAAAAACCCTAAGTTTAATCTTCGGATTAACACTTAGTTTTAGGTGCCGTAACTCACCTTAATCAAGTTAGGTGGCGACTCCTATTTTTCTAAAAAGCCCTTAGTCAAACCAATTTTCAAACCTAGTCGCACTTGTCATTCTAAGAGGATGAGTTCTAGTGACAGGGTTCCATGCTTTAGGGTCTCCGAGCTGAAAAAATCATGGACTCCTAAAAACCAGGGCACGACAATTGCCTAGCTCTTGCTCTCATTGCCGAGCTATTGCTTTCATTGAGATCACTTCACTGAGACTTTTATAAGCTTGATGAAGTCTATCTTGAACACCTTCATTTTCTCTGAGTACACATCATCTTCATTGAGTCTTTATATCTCAGATAAAATCTTCACTTAGATTCTTTATAGAGATTATGCAAATTCGATAAATTCTCTTCTCAAATATCTTCAATCTCTTCTTCAATCAAATCATCTTCAACTGATCTTTGCACTCTTTGATGAAATCTTTATTTGAACACTTTCAATCTTTTTGAGTGCAAGTCAGCTTCATTGAGTCTATGCATACTCGATGAATTTTTCATTTAAACACCTTCAATCTCTTTGAATGCAAATCATTTGTTTGAAGTTGGATTAGGTGTCATTGCTCAGTTTGGTACATTGCATGACTCTTGGTTTGCATTGCTTGATCCTAAACTATTGTGCATCCACTTTGACATGTATTAGACTTTAAGTTGGACTTTAAGTCTAAATTATTAACTTTATTAATTTGCACATTAAGTAAATGCATTAGTAAAATAACACTAGGTTTAGTTATCATCAAAATCAACATGAGGATCAACCTTGAGTCAACAATATGGACAATTGATTTCAAGCATATACAGTTTTTATTCATTTAATTCTCGATTAAGATTGCTAACTTAATTGTCGGAGTGTGATCGGCCCAAAGAGGGTCGACCCACTTTAACTTTTCAGTCCTTTTTGCAATGAGTTGATGCTCCTTGATATTGGCCTGAAGGATTGACCAGGGCTTCCCGAAAATTCCACTTACAATTGGTGCCATCTATGGGAAGGTCAAAATAACTATGAGTACCAACACCCGTAGGGGAAGAGGAGAAAACCACACTGAGCGAGGAAATGAGACTTCCTTCGGCAAAGATCATACCAATTCGGCATATTGTCGATCTACCCCAGTCGATGGTCATTGAGGTTGGTCAAGGATGTCGGAAGACTGCTCCCCTGCTGGGAGCCACCAAGAAGAAATAGACGGGTTGCGGAAAGACCCAGATTACATCAGGGAACCAAACCTCCGCAGAAGCCACCACAAGGACCTCACCTCTTCACCTTCCAGTGCACATGTCCCCAGCAACCATATGCTCCGTTCTATCGAGCAGGAGTTTCGGCGACGCGACGAAGAGATTGCCTGCCTCACCTCACAGGTTCGGGTCATGAGGAAGGCAATCTCCGAATGAGATAGGTGTAGTAGAGGAGGATCCTCAGACCACGAAAGGATCACAAGGAGTCGGGACTCCAGAAGCAGATACACACCCACGACACAAGTAAGAGAAAGTTACAGCTCGAGCAGACGCTGCGTCGAAAGGCGAGCAAATCGGCACTGAAGGAGGAGCCAGACGCCGCAGAATAAGAATAGGGCAGAAGTTGGTCAACAATAGAGAGATTAGAAAAAATGGCTCAATTAAAAGCTGGATGATAAAAAGCAGAACCCCAAAGACCGCACAACCCAGGACATAATTAAAAGGGCCTTGGACTAGATTGCATCCACACCATTTGCGGAGGAGATTGAGTCCCGTCAACCTCCACGAAAGTTCACACCACTAAAGTTCACTCCATATGATGGAAAGGCTGATCCAGTCAATCATGTCCGGTATTATAAGAAGATGATGGTGCTATGGAGTGGAGACTAGTCCTTGATGTGCTAAATCTTCCCCTCTAGCTTGGGGGACATGGCCCTACGATAGTTCGACAGGTTACCATCCAGGTTGGTGTCAAACTGGAGGCAACTTGCCGAGCTCTTTAATGCTCACTTCATAGCCAACAGTATATAGCCCAAGGAGGTCGATTTCCTACTTACCTTATGAAAGAGTAAGGGAGAAGGATTACGGCATACTCAAGGCTGTACTGGGAAGCTAACAACAAAATCGATAAGTGCAGTGAGCAGCTGGCTGTAACCTAATTCAAGATCAGCTTGCCCAGGGAGCACCGTTTGCGGCAGTCTTTAATGAAGAAACCAGCTCTCAACTTGTAGGAGTTGATGTCCAGGATTGAGCGATACGCCCAATTGGACAAAGATATACCTCAGCTGATTTCAAAGAAGATCGACATTGTTGCTAAAAGGAAAAATAGAAGAGATGCCAAGAAGTCTTGATGAAAAAACAACAACAATTAGGACAAGAAGGCAAATGAAGGGGTCTATACAATCTTTAAAGATCCTATTTACAAAATTTTGCCCTAGATTCACAACAAGCCCTTTTTCAAATGGCCCCCGAAGCTTGGAGGAGACCTTGTGTCCCGAGACCAGAAGAAGTTTTACTCTTATCACTAGGAGTAGGGCCATAAGAAAGAGTATTGTCGGCGTCTCAAAAGCCATTTGGAAGACTTAGCCAAAGCTGGTCATCTCGACCAGTATATTGATCGGGAAAAGACAAAACGTAAGGCTGAGCAACCAAGACAAGAAGTTGTCCCATAGAAGGAGAACAAAGCGAGACCGGTTTGAGTAAGCAACATGCTGCACGGTTCGACTGAATTAGAAGTCGTTGACCCGTACCGATACCAGGCTGAGATACAGAAGGCTGCGCACTTAAGGGAGGTAATGCAGATAGAACCTTCGTCCAAAAAGGTTAAGGTCGATAATAACGCTGCGGCCATAACCTTTACTGATGAAGACCTCATGGGGGTGCAGACCTCCCATAATGATGCCTTGGTTGTGACATTGAGAATGACGGGTTATGACGTGAGAAGATTGCTCATCGACCAAGGAAGCTCCTCCGAAGTCATGTACTATAGCCTCTTTAAAAAATTGGAGCTAAAAGAGTCCGACCTCCAGCCATTTCTCAACCCATTGGTTGGGTTCAGTGCGGACCCAGTTTGGCCTCTAGGGAAGGTGATAATTCCTGTGACTGCCGAGGCAATTACATTCTAGACAAAGTTCTTAGTAGTCAATGTGCCTTCCCCCTATAATGCAATCATGTGATGGACATGGTTGCACCTCATGAAGGCTATTCCATTGTCCTACCATCAACTGATCAGATTCTCTATCCCTAGTGGAGTAGAAGAAATAAGAGGAGACTAAGTAGTCGCTAAAGAGTGCTTTTTGATGGCATACACCACGAAGGTGAAAACTGACAAAGTGTAGATGATGAAACTTCACGAGGATATGACAACTATTGACGACATGGGACAAACTCCAGAGAATAAAGCCATTGAAGAACTAAAGAAAATCTACATCGATTGGCAATGTGAGAAGTATATTGTCATCAGTACATCCTTGTCCAAAGCTGAAGAAAAATTCCTAATTGAGCTGCTGACAAGTTACCTTGAGATGCTCGCCTAGACTCTTTACGACGTGCCAGGGATCAGCACCGAGGTGGCCTGCCACTAATTGAATGTAAACCCACAATGCCGACCTGTGGTCCAAAAAGGAAGGAGGGTGTCAACACAACATGTAGATGTCATTATTGAAGAAACCGAAAAACTCCTAGATGTTGGGGCAATTCGGGAAGTCCACTAGCCAAGCTGGCTTTCAAACACTGTGATGGTGAAGAAGAAGGATAACAAGTGGAGGTCTGTGTTGACTTCATCGATCTAAACAAAGCATGCCCCAAAGACCCTTTCTCTCTTCCCAAGATCGACCAACTCGTTGATGCAACAACTGGTTTCAAGAGGATGAGCTTCTTGGATGCTTATCGTGGGTATTATCAGATCCCTCTCCATGAAGATGATCAGGAGAAGAACGCTTGCATCATTCTAAAGGGTACCTTTTGGTACAAGGTAATGCCCTTTGGCTTGAAGAATGTTGGGGCGACTTACCAAAATGTTCAAGGACCATATCAGCAATACTGTGGAGGTCTACATCGACGATATGGTGGTTAAAAGTAAAGTCAACAACTCGCACTTGGAAGATCTAAAAGAGTATTTAGCATCCTGAAGCAGTACAAAATGAAGCTAAATGCCTCTAAATGTGTGTTCGGAGTCAGCTCGAAAAAATTCCTAGGGTTCTTGGTTACACATCAGGGAATTAAAGTAGATCCATGGCAGATTAGCGCGATCCAGAGTATTCAAGCACCAAAGAACGCCAAAGAAGTACAAAAATTGACTGGTATGGTAACGGCACTCAACAGATTCATCAGCTGATCTTCGGATAAGTGCCAACCATTCTTCTAGCTTATCAAGAAACGAGAGCAATTCAGCTGGACTCCAGAATGTGACAAAGCCCTTGCAGATTTGAAGTACCTAACACAGCCACCCCTACTCTCCACCCTACTCAAGCATAAAGAACTCTTTCTCTACTTGGCAGTATCGGAGCACACAGTCAGTGCAGTATTGATGCGGCAACGAGATCAACAACATAAGCCAGTTTATTATGTTAGTAAAACACTCTTAGGGGCAGAAAGTAGGTACCTCCCACAGGAGAAATTGGCACTTGTTCTGATAGTGGCATCTCGCAAACTGGTGCACTACTTTAGAGCCCATACCATCAACGTTCTCATTGACCATCAACTAAAACCGCTCCTTAAAAGGGCTGACTTCTCTAGTAGACTGGCAAAGTGGGCCGTTGAGCTGGGATAATTCGACATCAAGTTCCAACCAAGATTGGCAATCAAAGGTCAGGTACTTGCTGACTTTATTGTCGAATTCTCTGTTGAATTTCCACCAGAGAACGAACCGACAACACCCTCTGCTAAACAATACGATGACCTCCCCTTGGACCTTTAGGAAAATGCTAATCATTGGAAACTCTTTGTCGATGGAGCGTCCAATGATCGGGGGGCAGGATCGGGCATAATGCTCATCACACTAGATGGTTTGGTAATCAAGTATGCTATTAAACTCAAGTTCATTTCCTCAAACAATGAATTTGAATACGAGGCCCTGCTCATTGGATTGCGCCCAGCCATTGAACTGAAGATTTCCAAAATCATCATCTATTTGGACTCCCAATTAATGGTTAATCAGATCACGGGAGAACACGCGGCAAAAAATGACCGAATGACGCAGTACCTAGCAAAAGCAAAGGAGTTACTGACCCAGTTTAGCAGGAATACACTCCATCGGATCAGCCACGACAGCAACACTCATGCCGATGCCTTGGCTACACTAGCAACAGTCCTAAAGTCAGGATAAAAAAGAATAATCCATGTGGAGACCTTAGCCAGACAGAGCATAATTCATGAAGAAGAGCAAGCTTTGACGATAGAACAATTGGGACCATCATGAATGGACCCAATTATCTCTTATCTTGACAAAGATGAGTTGCCTGAGGACAAGAATGAAGCCAGACGGGTCAAACATAAAGCCCTTAGATACTGGCTATCACCAACCAAGGAACTCTACAGAGGATCTTTCATAGGTCCTTACTTGCACTGTGTCCACCTGGACAAAGTCCAGCATGTCCTATTCTAAATCCATGAAGGGATATGTGGAAGTCATGTCGACGGAAGGTCTTTAGCCCACCGAGCTATCTTATAAGGGTATTGGTGGCCCTATATGCAAAAAGATACAACCTAGTACGTGCTGAGATGTGAAAAATGCCAAAAGTTCTATCCAGTTATACATCAGCCCGTTGAGGATCTCACAATTATAACCAGCCCTTGGCCTTTTGCCCAGTGGGGACTGGACATGGTTGGGCCTTTGCCCCAAGCTCCATTCAATAGTAGGTTTCTCATTGTGACGACAGCCTACGTCATCAAGTGGGTGGAGGCAGAGCCCCTGTCAACCATCAAAGAGATTGACGCCAAAAGATTCTCCTAGAAAAACATCGTAACAAGATTCCCCTGTCAACCAACAACTCAGACACAATACCAAATTACGAACCAACATCTCAGACACAATACCAAATTACAACCATATTGTTTCAAAGTTCTAATACAACCATATTACATTCCACTAAGCATACAATCATAATATTGTCTAGTTAATACAATCTCATAAGATTACAAAACCAAATAGATAGAAATTCAAGGTCAAGCTTTCCAATGTCAACTCCCAAAAAAAGCCACCATTGCTTCTTAACTTCATCTCTTTTCGGCCAAGTACAAAGTCATCTGAAAATTATGAGCCAAATAAAATAAGAATCGTACAAAAGAACTGCTTCAACTTGTAATAATGAAAATTAATGTATTGTGAAGCTTGTGAATATCATCATATAAAATTATACTGTAAAGAAATTTAAAGACAGTGATACCTCGATTCTTTCATTTACTGATGCCATGATCTTTGCACTACTAAGTACCAAAAGCATCAAATTCCCAGCCTGAGCATGCATCAGATTACTAGAGAGCATCGAACTGCTGACTTAATCTAGCAGGGAGAAAAAGAAAGAAAGAAAGAAAGCAGAAAGCACATTAACAGATTTTTGTGAAGATAAGAAGTTGCAATTACAGACTACTTACCTTATGATGGATGTATATGAATTTTCGTCATAAACTTGATGATATTTTGTTATGACTGAAATATATAAAACATAAAGAGAGAATTAAAAAATCTATTACAATAGTTTAAAATGTAAAAACTGTAGAAAGAATGATAAGAGACATACCCAATTTAAGATCCTCAAGTTCTTTCAACTTTTCCTCAACTTCAATTGGCATTAAAGAAGCTGGCAACCAATCTTGGGTGCAAATCAAGTACTTCACTAGCTTAGGAGTTAGAGAACTACAAAATTGATCGAGTATACGTCCTTCTGTACTAAAAGCCGACTCATAAGCAATTGTCGAAATTGGAATAGCCAAAACATC
>CM065387.1:21230000-21282500 GCA_033060915.1 Euryodendron excelsum
TCCAATGAAAGAAAGTGAAACTCAACCAAGAAACGAAAACATTTTGAAGGAAATTGTTTTGGATAAGTTTCAAGAAAGATTCAAACCATTTCATATGTCACCCTTTCAGTCAGTTATAATAATAACCAATAACAAGAAAAGAATGAACGACCATGAAGAGTGAAAGAGAACACATTTAGACAAAAAACAAGAACAAATCTGACCCAACCATCATATTCACCCATTTATATCTTTCCTTAAGAGAGAGAGAGAGAGAGAGAGAGAGAGAGAGAGAGAGAGAGAGAGAGAGAGAGGACTTACCTATTTCTCAAAGAGTTCTGAGGGAGACGCAGATGTGTTAGTCCAGGTTTCAACCTAAGAGGGTGGTGAATTGGGTTAAAACAATAATTTAACAAATAATTTCAGATTTCAAAATTCTAACTAAATATTCAAATAAATATTAATAAACCAATAATATGTTGTAAATAAATGCAAGCAATTCAAACTATAAAGTAAAGGAGATAAAGAGAAAAAAAATATGACACCAAGATTTATTATAGTTCGACTTCAACTCCAAAGTCTACGTCCACTTCCCAAGGCTCATTTCTTGAGATTTTTTTTCACTATATCCAAATCGTAGAAACAACCACTAGCCTTTTAACCCAGGTGCTAGTCCTCCTTTACAGCTAGTTTTTTTTTTTTTTACAGATGCTAGTCACACCTCTCAAACTAGTTTTTACGCAGGTGCTAGTCATATCTAACCAAGTGATCCTCACTCCAATTAGTTTTTGTACAGATACTAATCACACCCAACCCCTAACTAGTCTCTCCCTTACAAGAAGAAAGAACAAGAGTATAGCCACTCTTGCTTACAAATAATTCTCTCACAGAATAGATATGCCAATAAAGCTCTCAAAGATTTTGTAGGATGGATAACAATTTGATGCACAAACTTTTATTGTTCTTGTTATTTTTTTTTGTTCCTCAAGTGTATCTCTATTTATAGCTAAATATATCAGGATAATTTGTAGTTTCAAATGAGTTTATAGCCGTTGGAAAGCTTTGAAGACATTTCTTCCCGTTAAGCTATTTGCTGCCAGACAGGTTTTTGAATT
Source organism: Euryodendron excelsum (assembly GCA_033060915.1). NCBI lineage: Eukaryota > Viridiplantae > Streptophyta > Magnoliopsida > Ericales > Pentaphylacaceae > Euryodendron > Euryodendron excelsum. Next base: position 21,231,095 of record CM065387.1, read on the forward strand.
TCTGATCAGATATCTTCATTTCCATCTCAATTGTCTCCTTGATAACGTTCGAATTTAAAATGTCTATAAGAAAAAAGTTATAGATATGGAAGTCAGCTTTTCAGAACCTCAAGAATTAGGTCGATACAACGATCAGATCAAAAGTTATAATCAGATAACTCGAGCTATCTCCCAGCTAGAATATTTGAATTTTTGCACAACTATGTCAACTTGTATAAGCTTTTTCATATAGAAAATGTTCGATTTTGAAAATCTCTATAAGATATGAAATGTAGTTATGGGTGTTATATTTTCAGATCCTCAAGAATCAAAGTATTTGAAGATCAGAGTCAAAAGATATGAGTGAAATGCTCAGACTGTCTACCAGCTATTATCTTTGAATTTCTACTGCACTAAGTCTTCTTTCACTTTGTGTTTCACCTAGTTAACATTTGAATTTGAAAATTCATATAACATATCAAATGTATATATGAATGTTATCTTTTCATAACTTCAAGAATCAGATCATTTGGACTTTTGGATCAAAAGATATGTTAAAATAATCATGACTATCTCGAAGCTGCTATATTTTGAATTTCAAATTCAATAAGTCACATTCCAGCTGGTTTTCGTCTTACAAAATATTATTTGCATGAAAATTTCATAAAACACCATAATTAGACATTTGAGTCTTCTTTTTAGCCCCGTAATAATTAAATCAATCCAACGGTTGGATCAAAATATATGGGCAGAATACTGTGGCTGTATCATAAGGTATTGTTTCATCAAATTTTCAACCTTAGAAGAAAATTATGTTGTCTAATTATCTTTCTTGAATCAAGTTTCCTTAAAACATGATTCTCAAGGGTTTAGATATTACTTTCTAAGTCTTGATCTCTTTTTCAAGTGCTTCATAATGCTGCAAAACTTTATTACATCAATTAGACCAAGGATTAAAAGAATTAAATATATTTAATCAAGAAAACATTTATAAATTGATGTAAGTTATCATCAAAATCATATATAGAATTCCATATGAATAAACTTACGGTTAACAAAAGAGAACTGAGACTGAGAGTCTGAGAAGCCAAGGCTTCTTAGAGATTTGGAGGGCTAGAGGTGCAGTCGAATATCGAAGAGTTTGGAGGAAGAAGAAGAGAGTTGAGACTAAAAGTCTGAGAGGGCAAGGCTTAGAGATTTGGAGGGCTGGAGGCGACAGTCGAAGATTCGGAACCCTAAAATTATTTCACTCTTTTATATAACATGAGCAATAGTCAAGTATGGTGAGTGCATTGTATATCTATAGAATCGGTTTAGTTCGGTTCCTAGTTTGGTTCGGTTCTGAGTAAAAATCTTGCACAGCCGAGAACCGAACCAAATTGCTCGGGTCTGTAATTTTCAAACCTAGAACTAAACCATAGGCATGGTAGAACTGAACCAAACCAACCCAAGGAGGTCGGTGGTTCTCAATTTTTTTGAGTCTTTGGTGCACCCCTACTGGCTAGGCGTGCCAAATTGAGGTTAAATGGCCCCTTAGTGTGCTACTAGGCTGCTGGCTGGCATGCCATGCTGCTGGGCAGATTAGGGCATGACGTGGGCACGACAAGCACATCTTGGGGCTCACTTGGGCCACCATAGGGCATTGCTTGGCACTTCCCCAAACCCTCTTGCACACTCTTGGGCATGTCGTTGCCACTTCAAAAAGCCACGATACACATGGAGGCAAGGCGATGGTCATGAGATGGGCAACCCTTGACATATACTCTTGTAGTACTATATAGTACTTTTAACCGTACTTGCACTTATTGAAAAGATGGGAGTTCATTTTGTATCTTTTTTAGAACCCTGACTGTAACTATTTTTAATTTCCATTTAGGCGCATATAAGCTGTGATAATGCAATAAACTTGTGAGATCAATCTCCAGGTCGGCAACGGGCTGCTCTAGTGATGTGAGGGGAAGCAAAGGGGTGAGGGACACCGGTGTGGTGCCTGCCAAGGATACTTCAATGGTAAAGTTAGGTTTCTGGAGATATTTTAACAGAGTTTTTACTATGGTTTATGTTTGCGTACCTTGTTGGAGAAGATGCGTTTCCCTTTTATATGGGTAGATCTCCTAGTAGCCCTAGGAGGGCGTTGCATATACGGAGATAGTGGGAGATGGTTGTCTCTCCACGTGGCAGCGTGGCATTGGAGGGCTAAACTGGTGATAGGATAGTGGGGGGAGTGGTTGTCCAACCTCACACGTGGTGCTCCCTTAGATGTGTGTTAGAGCGGAGAAGGTGACTATCTCCTGTTACACGTGAGGTCCTGGAGTTGGGAACACATTATCATGATTGTGTTGTCAGTGATGACCCCCACTAGCGTGGCAGGTGAGGGGGAATGATTGGCACCTTCTTACAAGGTCTGCTCGGGGTACGGCCTGCTCGGTCATGCTTGGCATGGTCATGCTTGGTTGTGCTTGGCATGGTCATGCTCGGTAGGTCGTGCTCGGCAGGTCGTGCTTGGTAGCTCGTGCTCGGTATTGCCCAGTTATGGTCTTGCTCGGCCATGATCGGCCATGGTCTGCTCAGTCGTGGTCAGCCATGGTTTGATCGGCCATGGTCTGCTCGATCGTGGTCGGCCATGGTCTGCTCGGTCGTGCTTGACATATACTCAGGACGCCTTGTCCTCGATACAACCGCCGGTCAACCCATTGTTGGGGGTCCTGATCGGTTCCCATCAAACTGTAAAACTCTTTTAGTCAGTCAAATTAATAAATAAATATAGGATTATAGATATAGAGAGATGAGGCTATTTACATATTTGTATCATTTCATCCTATCCTTACCTATAATCTCGCAAGAGAATATTTCGAGTCCCATTGTAACATTGCAAATTTTAAGTTTATCCTTTTCATAAAAGTGGCTATTGAATTTTGTTATGTAAGTATGCTCACAACCTTAACTTGTCTTGGTTAGTGTTTGTGATTATTTCTGGGTCATTTGTATGGTATAGTGATTATCTGTATCAAGGCACACCCCACTAAACCAAAAATAGTATAAGGTATGACAAGTTTCATGCTACTACAGGCCAATAGGGGCCTGTATTCGGTTTACTGAATCATAACGAATTTTTTGTATTTTATTTTAAAATAATCTATTTTTATTATATTTTTACAATAGATATTTATTAAAATTTGTGTTAGACAATCTTCAAAGTGTTTTTGAATATGTACAAGTTTTAGATAACATTTTAAAGTTATGCTATGATAATTTAGTATCAAATAAAACTTAATATAAATTAGAAAAAACCTCAATTTTGCCCTTTCAGTTTGGATGCTCCTCAATATTACCCTTTATCTCTCATTTATGCCCCTATTCTAGAAAACATTTCATACTTTTTTTGTCAATGTGTCCCCATACCTCTTGTTATAATCCTCCCACTATATGTGATGCTGACACAGTTTATTTCAACAGACGAATCTAAAGGTAAAGAAAAAAAAAATGTGCTTGCAAAATTTTTTTGGTGTTATAACCTATACTTCAAACTAAATTGGGATTTTCGATAAGTGTTATAATCACAATTCGAAAAGTACCCTCGGCAATTCTTCATTCTCATTTTTGTTTCTAGATAGGAAAAAATTATAATAACAAAACATTGCTCCTCTAATTCTAATCATTTGCATTTTTTAGTTATCAATATAAAAAAGAAAGGAAAACATCACTTGTTTCTAATATTTAATTTTTAACTTAAAACTTTCTAGTATACTGCCATGGATTATTTTTCTTTTTCGTTTTTGAAAATTCAATTACACTAATTAACTTAATCCGAAACATGTATCAACTAAAAAGGCCCTCAATTTAGTTTCTATAAATTTAAGTTGCAAATAATATTACGTTAAAATTTAAAAAATGCTATGCTTGAGTACTATTTAGTTATTCATTTTCAGCAATTAGTGAGTTTGAACCGTAACATCACTGTCATAATATTTGACAAGTTCTCGTTACACCTAAGACACCAATCACTTGAGTGATATTATTTTAACTTCACACAAGAATTCATGAAAAATACTATAATTTTTTTTATTATAAATGTTACAGTTTAATAGTTGTTTAGAGGACCCTATCTAAAAAAACATTAGTTGTCTAGAGGAAGTATATAATTAAATGAATATAATTGTCTTTAAAAATAAATAGCATAACTCATTATCAATAATTGAGATTAGAGTGGCTCAACTCATTGTTAACAATAAAATAAATTAGCGGTAAACTAGGAAAATATTTGTATAGTCTCACTATGAAAATAGGGCGAAAATGACAATAGAAGCGCATTAATGAGAAATTGTAAATCAAAGGGGCAAAACTAATATACAAAAAACTATGAGGGCAAAACTAAGTTTTTTTTTCCAACTAAATTCCACTATTCCCAAGCATACTAATCAAAACTGAACTAGTGATTGAACCGGTCAAGACACTAGTTTAACAGTTCACTAGTTTAATTGGGGTTCAACTGCTTTTATAATAAATAAATAATAAAAAAACATGTAAATAAAAATAATACTTAAAAAAATTATCAATGAGTTAAATGATACTCACTTTTATACAATAACTCACAAATACAAAAATAAATACTTATAAGAAACAATACAAGATAAATCATTATAAAAATATTCAAGAGGACTTCTTTTTCTTCCAACTTAATATTTTTAATTTAATGCTCATTTGTATTTTTTTTTTAAAAGAAATGATGTAAAACTTTACAATAATGTGAATTATAAAGAAAATAATGTGCATTATTTGCCTTTTTTTTTTCTTCCCATACCGTCGTTTTTCTCATCTTTATTTTTACTATTTTTGGGTTTTAGTTGTAGTTTTTACATTTTAATTACTCTTTTTTGTATTATCCTCTTTTCTTTCTTTTTCTTTTTCCCTTGTTTGGGTTTTAGTTTAACAGTTTTTACTTTTTGATTCTATTTTCTATCAAAAGACTCAAAAAGACATTTTTCTAGAAAAAGAAAGGGTTTAAATCATGATTAATTTGTGCCATTTTGACTTTTTTTTAAAAAACCGTCCGGTTAATTGGTTTTTTAAAATACCGGCCAGTTTATTTGGTTCAATTCAGTTCAACTGCATTTTTGATAAATTAATTTAACCATATCCGTTTAAGATTTGGTTTTTGGTTCAACCGGTTGAATTGGCCAGTTCCGTTCGGTTCTGATAACTATGTCCCAAGTCTTCAATCAAATGCAACTAAGCAATCACTAAGTGGTTGGTTGAATGGGTAAGAACTCAGATTTTCTCACTCAATACTTGGGTTTGAGTTTCCATAGTCGCTACGTGCTGGAATAGAACATACTTTCAGCGTCCAGAGTATGCGGTGAGATTTAAGTTTCGACCCCAACATAGGTGCGATAGGATTTTTTGCAGATGGTTTTATGGTGCCGAAGGGCAATACTCCCTTGCGGATAAGTAGAGTAGCCAATCTACATATTTATTTTTTTGACCCAAAAAAAATAAATGTAACTAAGCATCTTGATAGCTGAATATTTAAAACCATACATTAAGAGACAAGACAATTTCCTAAAATTAGTAATTTTGAAATCACAAAGCTTCAACACGATTAAAATTACAATTAGTTGCTTAAGAAAGTTACCTGTAATTTTTTGTGTTGGTTCACAAAAAAAAAAAAAAGAAAAAAAGTGTAACCTACAAATGAAATAGTACTGAATTAGTAACATTTGAAGAAAATAATCATATCAATGACTCTTTGAAATTTTTATAATGGTTGAACATATAACTTAGGAAAGAAAAATAGTATTCTAATTAAGAAAACAAGAAAAAAAAAAACCAATACATGAAAAAAACTTATGTTCACCAAATTATCAAAAGAGCATATGGTAGGAAAATGTATAAAAAGGTTTTATTCTTGGAACGGGCATAAATGAGAGAAAAGGAGTAATAATGAGGAGTATCCAAACCAAAACGGAAAAACTGAATATAAGTTAAATAAAGAGGGCAAAAATCAAGTTTTCTCTACATGTTAAACAATGAGGGCAAAAATCAAGTTTTCTCTATAGATAATGTCATATTAAGTAATCAAATTTTACAAGCAAACATAAATTTTATAATAAACAGTACACTAAACACTCTCGTTTTGGTACATATTATGCCAATTAGTGACAGAGCCAGTATTCTAGGTAAGGCCAAGGGAGAGAAATCATGGTTTGGAATTACAAATTTCCCATCACATTGATAAAAGATGAACTCTATAACTCATATGAGTATAAGTGCTTTAATATGTGTATGTATTGAATATACATTTTAGATATTTTCCAAACCAAGTTTTGTGTCTTTTTTGTATTCAATATTTTGTCTTCTTTTTCTCATTTGATACCGGAAAATCTTTATTAGTTTTTTATATTTTACTAACTTAATTTATTGTGTTTATTTTTTATATGTTGTCAATGACTGCAACTTTATGTGCCTGGAGAGCCAGTACCATCACAAGAGTCCACCATATATACATTTATAAGTTCTATGGTGAATAGGAGAATAGTCAAACTAAGTGAGGATGATTTTTTTTTTTTTTTATATATAAAAAATGTAAAGTCGAAAATAAAGTTGAATTCTAGTTTATGACAGAGATAATTATAAATCTTTTGGGATTTTTTTTATTATTTAACAGCGAATAAATGTAAATTCACTACCAAAATCAAGAGTAGAATCATGAATTCACACACCTCATAGCCATGATGAAAAATTACTATTCTAGTGTACTTCAGAGCTAACAGTAGGGGCATACTTGGCCACCATAGGAGCCACCCCGTTGCTAACTCGGCCAATAAAGCGAACATGCCAACGATCACCGGATCGAAGAGCTTCTTGGATATATGAAACTATCATTTCCAAATTTAAAGATGGAGAACTTTTTCTAGAGACTTCTTTGATTAACTCCTAAACATCTTCTTCTATTAAAAGATCCTTTAGATGCCAACAAAGATTTGAAATCGTGAAATGTTGGGTATGTGTCTTGATTCTGTGTACGAATTTTCTAGAGACTTTTTTTTTTTTTTTCATGAATAGAAAATAGATATTCCTAATTGTGAGAGGATTGGAATATCTAGGGCTTGTCTATAAAAAAGGAACTTATGAGAATTCTATAGTTAACTTGGTGTGCCCAAAGGATGGGATTTTTTTTTTTTTTTTTTCCAATAGAGGTTGGTAGAGAGATAGAAGGAAAAGACTGAAAAACATAAGAGTGGAGTAGCAGATGTGCACGGTTATGGGGCTCGAGAAACTGGGAGGAGTAGAGAAACGGATGGTTTTAGGACTCGCATACCTTTGAGCAGTTGTGACTCAGATATTAGTGTCAGTTAAGTGTTTTGTAATTGTTTCAGACCTATAATCTCTGTTGATAGTGAGTTATTCTTTCCCCTATGTGGACGTAAGTAGATTCATACCGAACCATGTTAATTCTTTGTGTTGTGTTTCTCTTTAATATATCAGTATGAATTGTGGTTGCTTCCGTTTATGTTTGTGTGCAGGGTTTAAATCCCAACATGAAAAATATGATATGCTAGATTCATGTTTATCTACAACATTGTAAACACCAAGACTTTTTTAAAATTTTAGAGGTCCCTCCCTCCTCTAGTGGTATCAATAGTAAAAACAATATGTTGAATGGTACTGGATTGACAACTGTGATGGTGATTCGCAAGTGTTGAGATAAAGATTGACTTACAAAAAGCAAATAAAGAGAGTTTTGGTCTCACAATGTAAAATTGGTTGTTTTTAATGTTTGTCATGTTGGATAATAAGAAAGTTATTGGCAACTAATAGCAAGTTGCTTGTAGGAGCCTTTTAAACTGCAATGCACGAACTTCGATAGATATTGATCACAACTTGTGCTAAAAACAGAACATATTTTCGTAAACTCTAATGGACATAATTGCATGAGAATTTAAGGAATTCAAGAACATTTACATCTACACTATTATAAAGCAAATTCATTTGGTAAAGCCTTCACTAGGTTTTTTTTTTTTTTTTTTTGTAACAAAAATGACCCATAACAGAAAGTTTGCCTAATTTAAATATAACACATGCAAGGGTAATCATGTAAAACATACAACTAAACTACTAAATTAGTAATGGAGAGCGTCATTGGATATAGTGTAACACATGTATATAGTGCGTGCCACTCTTCTAGTTTAACATAATAGCAACAATGAAATCTCAAGATCAACTGACAATGTTGAATAATGTTGGGCTTACAATATAAGATCAACAAGAGAGAACAAAGAACAACATTGCCTCTAAGCAAGATTATGTTTTCATTTCAATAATTTAGAACTATCTTGACTACTTCCATGATCATCACCATCGTCAGAATGGCTCTGACAATCCTATGTTGTTGTAAAACCAATGCACGCTCGAGGCTTTCGAACACTTGAGCCATTGTAGGCCGTTCTTGGGGACGATCCTGTAAGCATTTGTTCACAACTTTGACAAAATACTTTTGAGAACGCCACGAAATTTTCCCCCTAAGAGAGGGATCCATGATGTCATCAATATTCCCCATTTTGATGCACCCCTAAGCCCACCAGACTAGGCTGATTTTCTCCACCTCGAGACTATTATCCAAGGCCGGCCTCCCACACAGCAATTCTAACATCACCACCCCGAAGGAAAACACATCAGACTTCTTGGTTAGTCTGAGTCAAGAAATAATTCGGATCCAAGTACCCAAATGTGCCTTTCACGGCTGTGGTAATGTGGGTTTTAGAATGGTTTATAGGACCTTTGGACAACCCAAAATCTCAGATCTTAGGTACCTAATTCTTATCCAGCAGAATATTTGTGCTCTTCATATCTCAGTGTATGAAACTTTGCTCAGTACCTGTATGAAGGTAGTCTAATCCGCGTGCGGCACCAATGCAAATATTGAGCCTTTTGTTACACGCCGTATGGGAATGTCGAATTTCTTGCACGTAGAAGTTTAGAACGACCTAAAAAATTCTGGAATAGTAGAGAGATCTTTAGAAGGTTCTAGAAGGCTCTCGAATGTTCTAGAAGGTTTTAGAAAATTCTAGAATTATTGAGAGATTTTCAGGTTTCTCTAGAATTTTTTAGAAAGCTCTTGTGTAGTCTAGAGTTTTCTAGAATATTCTAGAGTAGTCTAGACTTGTACATCTCCTAGAATATCTCTAGAATGTTTCATGTAAATATCTTAGATATTTTTTAGCAAAGGAAGTGGAAAGATTCTAGAAGATCACTCTCCACCGTAGGATTAAATCAATCACCACTATTCATTAAGGAGGTAGAAAATTATATAAAAGGGAGGCCTCATGTAATACCTATAACTTCTAATTGACTACATTCCACCCCTATTAGAACTGGAAAGACCAAACCTTGTGAAATTAATATCTAAAGTGAAATTCGTTTTGAGCCTGTTCTAGTTGTAAGTTCAGAACTCGACTTCATAGAAATTTAGTCTCCGAAAGGTCTTTGATACACGTAATACCTGACAAAATCCGCACTAGAAATTACCCTAACTTTAAACAGGGTTTTCTCTTCTGTTTCTTGACTGATTTTGACGAATCAAGTGTCAAAAATTATCTACTCTTCGAGCTCGATCCCCTCGTGTTCTCAGAACTTAATTTCGTGGAGAATCGATCTTCCAAAAAGTCCCCAAAACCACTGCACCTGGTAATTTCATACTCGACTGACCAAAACTTCGAAGTGAGTTTATCTCTCATCTAGCCACGAAATCATATGAAGTTTGATTCTAAACCGATTTATTTTTCGAGAGCTCCCTACTTGTTGCCTCGGAATGTGTGTTGGATAAAGTTTTGGGGTCCGTAACCAATCCGTTACGAACTAGGTCCCTCCCTCATTTTACATCGGAATAATTATGGATACACCCAAGAAAAACACTAAGGCTGCCCAACACACCTAATGGGCAGTCGCGATTGCTCTTGGCACCGCTCTACACCCAATTAAGCCTCTTGACCAGCTGCCTATACCTGCATATAATTAACATAAAATGCTACCCCTGATTGCATGAGTGGCCAAAATTGTTACCTTAATATATAATTAGTGCTTAATACATATATGGTCGCACAAACATGTATAATACACACACACCACTAATAAACTTAATATAGTGTAAACATGGTATAAATAATCATCCCACTATAACTTTGGTGGACAAAAAGGGTCCCATGTAGCCAATGAATAGCTATTCTAGAGAGAGGCATGGGGTGAGAAATAGAGAGAGAAAGAGTAAACTGCTGAAGGATTGCACCCCTCCCATGCAGCCGACCAAGATTCCTCCACCAACACTCTTTTTCATGGGCATGATTCTAGCCATTGGTGGCTGCTCAACCAAGTTATAGAGAGAGGGGGGGACTAAGAGAAAGAGAGAGTGTGCACTATGCACCAATCAAATAGTTGGTCATACCTCTTTAGGCGTGTGAAGCATGGGCCCCCATGCAACCCATATAGCAGTTGATATAGAGAGGGAGTGAGAACAGTGAGAGTGTTATATGAGAGAGAGAGAGCTATTTAGAGAGAGAGAGAGAGAGAGAGAGAGAGAAAGAGAGGGAAACGTAAGATGGTAACCCCCATGCAACCGGTGAAGACCAACCCTTCAACCAATGAACCACCACCATAATCCCTCTATAAAAGCCTAACCTTGCTGCCATTTCCCCCATTGTTACCCAGGAGAAATTGAGAGAGAGTTCTAGAGAGAGAAAGAGAAAACCGAGAGGAAGCGTGGAGGGGAGTCGGGGAAGAGAGGGGCAGGGGCAAAGCCCATTCAAAGTGAGGTTTAGCACCTTCATTCCCCTTCCTTCAGACTACCCAAACCCATCAAAACCAACACCCCCAGCAGCCGTGAACCAGAAAACCTGTGAGAGGAAGAAAATGGAGTGTGCTCCGATTATAAGCTTGCAGTAAGCCAAGTTAGGGCCCGAGGCCTTTCACAGTAGTGCGAGGCTTCTCCAGGACCTCCGTGGAGTCCAAGGGAGGCCTCCTACCTCTGTGCATGAGCCTTAATGGCCTTGGAAGGCCGAAACTGTCAGAAAACAGTCTCCAGGATGTAACTCCTGCCATTGGCCACCTTTTCCATCAAGGCTAGTGGGGTCCTCTTCGTCTCGACGTTCCGAACAACTTTTGTGAAGGACACATTTCTAGAAAAACATGGGAAGAGGCCCAAAAGCTCAGTTACAGGTCTGGAACCCTAGGGTTCCACCATGCAGCTGAGCTTTTCCGACCATAATGGCCACCTCAGGCCACCGTAGGTTGAGCACTGACCATAAGTGTATAGCCTAGGTCCATAGCATTCTCTGGGCCACTCATGCATGGCCAGAAGGACCACGGATCGACAGGAATCAGCGAGGGAAGGCCCTAGCGGCGCAATGAAGAAGATGAGGGCATTGCCTTCCTTCCCTATGCGCAGGTGGCGGCGCGTGTGGATGTGTCCCACACTCCCTCGTATTGAAATTTTTATGGCATGTTTATAACACCTAATGAGGCCTTTCCCTATTTTTCTGGATGTTTCAGAGATTTATGTGATTTTCTGTTGAATTAAAGTAGTGTTCTGACAAAGAAAATCATATAAATTGCAATATTAAGGGGTATAGTTTGAAATTTTGCCCGGGGTATAGTTTGAAATTTTGCCCAGATACCTCAAATAATATGAGGAACCCAGAAATGGGAGAGTGTGGGTCACTAGACCTTCCGATAAAAATTTTAGATAATCCCCTTCGGTTCTGACCCCAGGCAATTCCGTTCCTAACGGGAGACGAAAAGGTTTCTAAGGTCTAACCCCACCAAGATACCCACTATGTCCTCTTACTTAACACCGATAAACTGATTATAAGAACTGCAACCCTTGAACACTGAGAATTTGGACAAGTATGGACAATTATCAATAATTGGATAAGAGGGCTAACTACCGACACTTTGTCCGACAGACAATACGTGACTCAAGGACCATTTTGACCTAGACATACAATCAGGGTACGAACCTATGCATTCTTTAAGTTACATGCTTACTTTTCTTCCCTAAATAATGATCTGTAAGTTACTGTATTGATTTTATGCCTTTTTGACAATTTGTTTATTAAGTATATGCTTGTCTATAAATGATTTCAAAATGTACATTACATGTATGATTGCATCACTAGGGAGGAATAAGGGAGGAATAATCAGAATGTGAAAAGACCCCAGGTTTATATCATGGATGAAACCTGACCAACTGGTACACGGGGCTGCCACGAGTCAGTTTTCATTGGGGCTTGATATCGAGCTAGATAATCTTGAATGGGATTCGTAATTGATGAAGGAGGAGTATCATGGGTGAACCCATTGGCTGAAAGTGGCCTGGGCAGGACATACCTGCACGGATCCTGGTATTGGCAAAAAAAAAAAAAAAAAAGAAACTATAAAGGACATATGTGTACGATATCATTCTTTTTACTGCATTGCATTTAAACTTGTATATTATGGAATTCATGAAATTTCTACTGGGCTTTACAGCTTACTCCTATTTTATGGGACATTTTTCAAGAGTTGGGGCATCAACTGGTTTTCCAATGAAATGAATGTGGGAACGAGTTTTCCCCTTGCTAGCCTGTCGCTTTAAAACTTTTGAGTTAATTAGGTCTCTTTTGGGTTGTATTTGTAAAGATACATTTCGCTAATGTTCCACTCGTCTTTCTACTTTGATGTAATGTTAACTGAACCGTTTGATTTATGATGAGATTCATGATTATTATGCCTTGTTAAACTTTATAACCCCAACACCCCCCACTGTCGCAACCTAGTGAGAGTGAAGTCGGGTTGTGACAGAAGTTGGTATTAGGACGAGAGCATATAAGGTGCTGGTTGAGTATCACTTTAAGGCTTTACTTTGGAGTCATTATTTTGGGCGTTAAAATATCTTGGAGCCTAGGAAGAATTATTATTATCTTTGTGAGTTATTTGAAGTTGTAATCTTATTTCAAGAATTAAATTCGGAGCCATTTATAATGGTACATTTGGAGTTGTAGCATGATTAAATCTTATTGGAAGTTATTTATTTTATTTTATTTTACCTACTATTTTGAGAGTTCAAAACTGGAGTTGAGGTTATTCATTTTATTTTTATTAACGGTTCGGTTAGCCGGGTTGTTACACCTCATTTGGCCAAACCAATCCAAGAGAGTTGTAATCTTCTCTAGTGCAATACAAAAGCCATATTCTCAAACTCTCTAGCATTCCTTTGCCTAACTCAAGTTGTAGGCTAACTTAGCTTTGCCAGGAGGGCGATTCAAGCTAAGTGCTGGCACGGTTGCGTTGGTGGAAGTCAAAGGCCGTGACAACGTGATATCAGAGCAAGGTTCACGAGAGGTTGTGATCTTCGAGTAAGCATCATATCATGGGAGACTGAGGAAGTGGCAATTTTTGTTAAGGAAGATGCAAGGGGTAGGGGACCCCAACCTCCTCAGGGAGGGAAGAAAGCTTATGGCATGAGTAAGTCAAGAGGTGAGGACCTCTCTACCCTAGAGGGTAAAGTTGCTGCTATAGAGAATGTGTTGCAAGTGATGGAGCAACGAGTTTAGAAGGTTGATCATGACTTTGAGACCTTTGAGTCTTATACATTAAGCTAACTTGATCAACTCAAAGAGGATATGGAATCCTGCCATAATGTCGAGGTGAATCGAGCTATGGGCATGAAAACATTGGAGATGAAGGTTATGGATGCTATCACTGCCATGCAAGCCCAACTCAACTCCCTTAAGGCTTCTTTGGAGGCTAACAAGGGACGAGTTCTAGTGATGGTAAGCTCTAGCAGGGCTTGGGACATGCCAATGTTGGACATGCCCAAACCTAAAGAGTTTAAGGGCGTGAGAGATGCCAAAGAGTCAGAGAACTTCTTGTGGCCGATAGAACGATACTTCGAAGGCTTGAGACTCGAGGAGGAACAAGCCAAGTTACGTGCTGCTACCCTGTTCCTCATCGATAATGCTATGTTATGGTGGCAAAGGAAGCTCGTCGACATGGAAAAGGGGCTTTGCATCATAGCTATATGGGAAGACTTTAAGAAGGAATTGAAAAGGCAATTCTTTCCAGAGAACGTGGTCTACGAGGCGAGGAAGAAACTACGGGAACTCAAACATAAGACCACTATCGGTGAATATGTAAGGGAATTCAAGACTCTTATACTTTATATTCCTAACATGGCTACCAATGATCTCTTATTTTATTTCGTTAATGGACTCCAAAACTGGGCAAAGCAAGAGTTGCAAAGTCGTTGAGTGAAAAATGTGGACGAAGCTATTGTGGTGGTTGAGTCCCTCACGGAATATCAAAGAAGTGATAAAGGTGAGTTCTCCAAACCTAAGCACCTCAAGAATAATTACACTAAAGTTGGGGGAGATAAGGGAAAGGGTACCACTAGGGGAGGTGATGACAAACCTTCCTCAAGGAAGGAGTATGAAGACAAAAAGAAGACATACTCCTCTCAGATTAGCTATTTTGTGTGCAAGGGACCGCACCGGATGTGGGATCGCCCCAACCTTGGGTCATTGGCTGCCATGATAGAAGAGTAGGAAGCTCAGACTAGCCAAGACCAAGATATAACACATGTGGGATCTACACGGCTTCTCAACGCTTTGAAAGTTAAACCTTTTCCTTAAGCAAAGGAAAGCAAAGGACTTATGTATGTAAAGGTACTACTGAATGGAAAGCTCACCCAGGTGATGGTGGACACCAGGGCAACTCATAATTTCATCACTTCAGATGAGGCCAAGAGGATTGACCTAAGGGTTTCTAATGGTAAGGGATGGTTTAAAACAGTCAACACTATGGCTAAACCTTTTAATGACGTAGCTTGCAGGGTTGAGTTATGTCTTGGCACTTGGAAGGGAATGATGGATTTCTTGGTGGCATATATGGATGACTTCAAGATTGTTCTTGGCATGGAGTTCCTACGGAGGGTAAACATGTTTCCTATGCCATATTATGATTCTATATGAATCTTGGAGAAAGGCTCTCCTTGCTTAGTACCAGCGTCACTTGGACCTTAGGCCACAAAGACTTAGTCATCCATGTAGGTTAAAAAGGGCTTGAAGAAAGGGGGAGTCACTTACCTTGTGGCTTTAAAGGAAGTTCATCTTGTGGAGGACTTTGATAAAGAACTTCCCCAAGCCATCAAGGATGTCCTTAATGAGTACAAGGATGTGATGTCACCCGAGTTGCCAAGATGGTTACCACCCAAGTGTGAGGTGGACCATAAGATAAAGTTGGAACCAAAAGTGAAGCGGCCCGCCATGGCACCATACAGAATGGCACTACCGGAGTTGGATGAGCTCAAGAGGCAATTAAAAGGGCTTGATACACGATAGATCAAGCCATCAAAGGTTCTTTATAGTGCAACTGAATTATTTCAGAAGCGAGCAAGATGGCAAGACTTCTTGGCCGAGTTTGATTATGTGCTGGAGTACAAACCCAACAAGGCCAACGTGGTGGCAAATGCTTTCAGTCGTAAGGTGGAGTTAGGAGCAATAAACCAAGCTAGTGGGGACATGATTTCACGAATTAAAAAAAGGCTCAAACCTGATCCAATTGCCAAGCAACTTTTCGAGATGGATAGAAAAGGCAAGATCAAGAGGTCTGGGATGGAGGATGATCTTCTTTATAGTATCAAGCTTCTT
The DNA here is from genome assembly GCA_033060915.1 of Euryodendron excelsum. Lineage (NCBI taxonomy): Eukaryota > Viridiplantae > Streptophyta > Magnoliopsida > Ericales > Pentaphylacaceae > Euryodendron > Euryodendron excelsum. The sequence goes on from CM065387.1 coordinate 21,246,751, forward strand.
GGGATGGAACTCCACTTCTCTATAAGTTTTCATCCACAGACAGATGGACAGACTGAACGTGTGAATGCCTTGTTGGAGTGTTATCTGAGGCACTTTGTAAGTGCTAACTAGAGGGATTGGGCGAAGCTTCTAAATGTGGCACAATTTTTCTACAATTTACAGTGGAGTGAGTCTACTAGAAAGAGTCGCTTCAAGATAGTAACTGGGAAATGACTACTCACCCCACATGCACTGGCTACTTCATATAAAGGGAAAAGCCTAGGGGCATATCATATGACTAAGACTTGGCAGGAGCATGCTGATATGAACCACTCTTACCTTATCAAAACTGCTAAGAGGATGAAGAAATAAACAAGTTAGAAGTGGCGACCAACAGAGTATCACGTGGGAGATATGGTGATGGTAAAGCTTCTTCCCTAGCAGTTCAAGGCTTTTAGACAGATGCATAAGGGATTGATATGCAAGTATGAAGGCCCTTTCAGGGTAATTAGTAAGGTAGGCAGGGTTTCCTATAAACTTGACCTACCTCCTAGCTTGAAGATTCATCTTATCTTCCATGCAAGCGTATTGAAGCTTTACCATGAAGATGAGGATGACCCAAACAAGAACGTCTCAAAGAGGGCACCTCTAATTATGATCAAGTCATTTGATAAAGAGGTTGAGGAGGTGCTATTCGACTGAGTAGTGCCACGGAGAGGAGTACCATCGAGTACTCAATTCTTGATCAAATAGAAGGGATTGCTAGAGAGCGAGGCTAATTGGGAATCACAAGAAGACCTTTTACAATTTGAAGACCACCTATGGCAATACATAGATGATCAAGCAACGAGGGCGTCGCTAGAATAGGTGGGGGAGACTGTTATGCGTAGCATGAGAACGCTGAATTTCTTACGCGCAGAAGTTTAGAACAACCTAGAAAATTCTAAAACAGTGGAGAGATCTCTAGAAGGTTTTAGAAGGCTCTCGAATGTTCTAGAAGGCTCTAGAAGGTTCTAGAATTATGGAGAGATTTTCGGATTTCTCTAGAATTTTTTAGAAGGCCCTTGTGTAGTCTAGAGTTTTTTAGAATGTTCTAGAGTAGTCTAGGCTTGTACATCTCTTAGAATATCTCTAGAATATTCTATGTAAATATCTTATATATTTTGTACGAAAGGAGGTGGGAAGATTCTGGAAGATCACTCCCCACCGTAGGATTAAATCAATCACCACCATCCATTAAGGAGGTGGAAAACTATATAAATGGGAGACCTTATTTGGCCAAACCAATCTAAGAGAGTTGTAATATTCTCTAGTGCAATACAAAAGCCATATTCTCTCAAACTCTTTAGCCTTCTTTTGTCTAAACATTTGCCTAAGTTAAGTTGTAGGCTGACTTAGCTTTGCCAAGAGGGCGATTCAAGCTAAGTGCCGGCATGGTTGCATTGGTGGAAGTCCAAGGTTGTGACACTTTGCTCCCAATGATATCAATACCCTCTTTTCTTCTATATCTATGGATATAATCAGCAAAGGTTCCATTTTCCATGTATTCGTAAACAGGGATCATCTCATTGCATTCATTGCAGTACCTAATCAGAGCGACAAGTGTGCCGAAGCTGAGAAACATCTCAACCTTGGTCCAAAACTCTACTGCCCCTTGCTCGGACTCTGATTTTAACCGTTTGATGGCAACAGTTGTAGCACCATCGTCGACAGACCCTTTGTATACTAAGCCAAACTCTCCAATTCCGATAACCCTTTCATCATGGAAGTCGTTTGTCGCGGATTGTATCTCAGAAAATGGAAAGCAGCGACACAATGCTTCTGATGACATATTTTTTCTTTTTTTACTTCTGGGGGCCTATTATGTTAGAGAAGGTAAGAAAAATAGACTGAAATTGAGTTTTCAGAGATGACACTGGTGATGTTAAAATTAGGAAGATTGAGTAAATAGGGGTGAGAGATGAGAAATGAATATGCTTCTCCATGTTTGGAATAATGGTAAGCTTGAAGCTTCAACAATAAGGTTTATATTACAAAATGTCCCGAGGACTAGTCATCACCCTAGACATTGCAATTTCAAAGCCTAAAATTTCCAAGATTTTCATAAAATAGTTTAATGTATACACACTCACATATATGTATATATTTATCCATCCTAATATCTAGGGTGCAGCCTCTATATTTCCTCCACCTTGCCTTTTTGACACATTTCATGTATGAGGCAAGTTCTTGTTTCCTAGAAGTTAATAGTTAGTTCTGCTTCAGTTAGCATTAGGAATCATTATGTGTTGTGTGTATGCTCTTGAACAGAGGGCATGGCTTTGCAACACAATGCAAGTCAAACTTTCCTTTACTAATTCCCCAAACTTAGAGGAAGACAGGAGTTGATCCTAGCTAGATCTTTTGTCACAACTACATAGAGATTTGCCAACAAAGGTATGAGTAATGCTTTGCACCCACAATTAAGGACTCTGTTTCGTTAATTCATAAGAATTATTTCGTAGCACCAAAAAGAAAAGAAGAAAGAACTATTTCAGCGTAGAAGTTTCATTTTGGAAGATCAAATCATAATTGCATAGATCAATTTTGTCTTAAAGATTGTAAAAACACTAGAATGGGTGGTTTTCAGGATATTGGTATTCCACGTTAGGACCGGTGATCATTGCGTATCAGAAGTATGGTAATCACCCATCACTGAAGACAAGTGTCAAAATGTGTTCTATTAATTTTTAACATTTTTAAAACTAGACACACTTCAAATATTTGGAAGATACACGAGTGTAAATAAAACATAATTACAAGTTTAAAAAAAAAAATTTAATATTTAATAATAAAAAATAAAAATAATGTAGATTTATACCAATTTGATTGTTATATTTTAAAATTTTACCTTATTTTCCTCATATTTTATAAATTTTTATGGTGTTTATATTATTGTATGAATAGTATTTTTCATGTTGAATTAGTGTTATTTCTCAAATTTTTTGGTCTTTTGTGATGTTAGGTACAAATAAAAATATATAAAATATACCTTTTGTGATATATATCACCGTGTCCATATATAATTTTTTTTTAATTTAAAAATTGCAGTGTCTCATGCATGGACCCATGTCGTATCTATACCTGTGCTACTTAACCCGTCACCAGTTAGTCATAAGAATTTCATTGCATTGCTTTTTAACCAGTCACTAGCTGGTCGTAAGAATTTCATTGCAAAAGATAGCACAAGACGAACAAAAGTTGCGCTGAAGGTTGAACCTTTCACCACGAGTTCTGTTCTCTCTGCAAAAATTTTCAAAGAGTGACGAAAATATTCTTGAAAAAAGTATTACTTGTTGCTAAAAGTAAAAAAATGTTGTTCCTAAAACTAGGCTGTGACTGATTTAGTAAGTGATGAATTTTGTATACATTCAAAGCCTTATTTTAACTTGTTAAAACTAGGGATATAAATTTAGCTTGGACCGTAGTTGGCCTGAGGCTAACTCCTCTGGGTGGGCTTGGTCCTACCTCCGATAGCTTGGTTGGCCTGTAGACCGCGATCAATAGAAGTGTTGACCACCAACGGTCTAAATCCGCTACCACCTAACCCGGTCAAAACTGTCTCCATTTATACCTCCACACCTTTTTCACAAATCACTCAAATCTTTCTCAATTCTCTCTGGACCTCTGTCTCTTGTATTAGTTTGAATACTCAAATTACTCTCATTTTGGTCTAAAATTTCAAAGAAAACATTGAGTGCATATCATCTCAAGTAAAGCATCTCTATGTTTGTCCAATGTATTTTTTTCAAAAAAAATTGTATGCTATAATCTCTTCTACTTTTTGGCTCTTTGAATATTTAAAGTGGAGTAATATAAGTGATAGACATGTTTGTAAGTGTCAATCTAGTTGGAATGTATTTGACATGTAGTGATGTAATTTTCTCTACATTTTATTGATTTCTTGTAATTTTAATGACTTTAATAAAATTTTACACACCACGATTTACCGTTCTTTAGTACCTGAACTGTGACGAACATTGCGCCGTGGATAACCCGTCTTAATGCACCATCGAGACTTTCTTTGTTGAAGATTTGAAGTTCTTTTTTTTACTAAGAAGAGGCTAGAGTTTCTCTTTGAGCTCTCTATGTTATAACAATCTCTGTTGGAGGCTCTCAATATGTTTTTTAGTTGTGGTAAACCCTAGAAGATCAAACCTTAAAGTATATATAGGAGTTGAAGACCAAACTGGCTTAATAAGAAGCTTTCTATTCAAAACGGCCGACCATCGCTGGGGCGAGACCTGAGCGAGAGCTCAACAAACTCCTTCCTTCGTAATCTTGTTAGGGTGAGAATTGGGTGAGAGCTTAGCAAACCTTATAGACAAAATTTTCAGTTTTTGCTAGGGTGAGAGCTTAGCGAAACTGTATGTCCATTTTTCTTGATTCTCGCTGAGGTTTGGCTGGGGCAAGAGCTTGGGGAAAAATACAGTTCTTTAATTTTAAGCTCTGAAACATCTAAGATGTTGTTGGCAAATTTTATGATGTATGATACAGGCAATGCTATCTACGGTGATAGATAATGACCCAACCAAAAGCTTAACACTCTTTACAAATTCTTTCATCATCATATCCCCTTAGAAAGTGATGCGGATCGTATGGCTGATGAGTACTTGGAGACGCGGAGGGGGCGATATACTCGAGCCGGGGATCGGCAAACTTCAATTGACCGTAACTTTTGACTCGTAACTCCGTTTCGCCATTATAATATGTCGTTAAAAAGGTATCGACGAGCCGGAGAAAGGAGAAAATAATAAAATGATTTTCTAGCCTAAGAAATCGCGAAAAAAAGCTTCTAAGTGTCGTTTTGGCCTGTTTTGTTTTCTTTGGACTTTTTTTTTGCTTTGAGCCTTTGTTTTTTTTAATTAATCTGGTTTGTCCCGGGCCTAGGGTTTCGTGTCGCATATTTATAGTCGCGTTAAGACTCTTTTTCAGCAGTTTTGATGTTTAATAAAGTTTGTGTGCGTTTTGCACTTTCCAATCATTCGGTATTTTCAACGAAAATCAACGAGTGTTTGATGCCCTAGAACCTAGCATTCGTGGTGAATCGATAGGTTGTAGGACGACTCTGAATCCAGTATTTGTGGTGAATCAACGGATTCGAGTGTATTATCTTGATCTTTAATAGCCGCTGCATCAGAAAGTCTCACTTTTCTTTTCTTTTTTTTATGGTAAAAATGCTGCATTACCTGGAAATGGTCAAAGTTTATTGTGCATTCTTCCATCAACAAAAACAAAAAATAAATAAAACAAAAAATATAAAAGAGGCTTTTCAGCCAATGTTTCATACACTAATGAGCAAATCGTGGCTATTCGATCATTCACATAATTTTTAAACTATGCATTGTTTCACTGATATAGCAGGCGACAACCGATTGTCAAATAATGCAATATACTTGAATAAAAGATTTTGAAAATGTTGGGAAGGAAAAAAAAAAAAAAAAAAAAAAAAGAAAAAAGAAAAAGAAAAAGAAAAAAACAGAGCTATTTGAAGCTGTATGCTATGGATACGGCATTATCCTTTAAATTTGTGAAACATCTGTCCGATGACATTGTACATTATTTCTGTGACATTTTACAACCTTGACCTAATTTAGACTTGTCGACCACATAAAAAATGAGGATTAATCACAATCAGACATTGTAGCTGCATAGATCAGCGTACCATTCTACAATTAACACATCCTTCTTCTGCTTCTTTTTTAATTTTTTTTTGGTACAAAAAGGTTGCAGCTAGGGAGCACGGGCACGGTAAACCCCCCTCATACAGAGATCAGTGTGGGGTATCTCTTTTGTTTTAAAAAAATCAAGCAAACTTGATTATCTTCTTCTAAATAAAGGCTCTGTGCTGCATATTTGTACTTCAGCATGGGGAATACAAGGAACAGTCGATGAGATAGATATAGCTGCCCTCCTCTCTTGGGAGCAATGCATGTAAGGGTGAGCTGCCTAGGACCACAACAATATATTTGAAGCTATTTCATTCACTTTTGACTTCACTTTATACAAATGTACTTGATGATCAATTGTATGAATGATCAAATCTATAAATTTACAGGGTCAGCTTGAGTTGTTTAATTACTCATCATCAGCAGCATGTCACAAACCTGTAGAAGAAAAGGAGAGGAGCCAAATGTGGGCTTTCTGCACATTTAGATAAAGATATTGCTGCATATGCAATAGTGCAGGTGTGTACACAAAAACCAATGAATGTGATAATGTGCACAATGCAGTGAATATGATCTGCACTCTTAGCTGTTCCTTTTTTTTTTTTTTTGTGGGTTAGATTAGTGATTTGCACCATCAGTATTTGTATACAGTTGCATTTGATGGAAAATAGGACATTTAGAGCCAATTCTAACCCAAAGAAAATCATCGATTGCTCAGTTCCTCTTAAAATGATTGAAACACATATATATATATATATATGTATATTGAGTCATCGAAAAAATCTAGTCGATAACTCCAGTGGTTAACAACTCAGTTTTATTACAGAATTAGAGTATAATGGATCAAAGATGAATCAAATATTTATCGAACTGTCTCAAAAGACGATAAGTTAGTTCTAAAACAATGCCACTAAAGGGACCATCCATTTGATGCAGAAGGCACCACAAGCACACCATGCAGTGGACGTTTGGAACCCATGTATGTGTAGGCCATGTGATTTAACACTACAAGAAATTACACCTCCATGTGGAAATCTGATGGTTTCCACATAAATCATTATAATGCATTGGTAGGTCATTAGTGCTCTAGTGAGCATTTGGAATGAATATGTTGCATACAGGAATAATCCACCACAAGGATGAAGTGACAGTGGTGTTTTTATAATTAAATTTATGTTAGTGGCCATTTTATTTTAAAAAGATAATTCCCAATTCAATGATGTCAATCACATTATTCTGTTCAAATAATATATATATATATATATATATATATTGGTATATATTATTTATATAGCATTACCCATTGCATATAAATAACAAAATTTACTTATATTTTGGTATAATATTGGCTATGTTATACAACGGGTAGCCCTTGCCCACCCTATACTCTCCTAACATCCCCCAACTCTGAACTCCCTTAACCTATTGATTCCAGATTCTGGGTAAACTTCATTTTAGAAAATGAGTGCATTTGTTCTTCAATAATTACATGGCAAATGCACTATCTATTTTGGAAGAGCGAAGCTCTGACAAAAAAAATAAAAAAAAACCCATCAAGGAGTCCTTAATTACCTTGTATCTAAGGTCCAAAAATGCATTAGTACACAGATACTGCAAAGTTGGTTCCATTTCCCGGCATCAAGAAGCTCTTGTTTTAGTTTTCAATGCACACCAACCAGTTTTGGGTTTTGAAATTCAAAAGAGTTTGTTTATAAGATTTGGACAATTAAATACCAAACATTAGTTCTAATATATTAGAATAGACAGAAATCTAAAACAAGGAAAATAAATTGTGACATAATAGATTCATGTCATGCTCTTTGACAACCCATCCAGAGATTACTTCCAAGAGCAATCCATTGACAGATTCCATCAGGCTGAAAGTCAGAATTGATGACAAAATGCCAAACTAAAACATCATGTTGTTAATGTTTCCTCTCCTTTCAAACTTCATGGAATTTTCTCTCATGAATCATTGCAAGAAAAATAATGTAATGACAGAATTTGATAGCTGCGTTCCTTGTGCAAGTGTTTTTTCTTTGTGGGCATATTTCTTGGTTGAAAGCTCTTCTTTAACATTGAAATGAGCTTAACTTCATCCCAAATTCTATTGAAAAAATGTTAAATTTTTTTGTGAATTAAGCTTACATTAATTGATATTTTTTGTTTTAATAAAACGGGTTAGATTCAAATTTGGGCCATTTAGGGTTGAGACATACACAATAAGTCCCCATATTGTAATAATCTATTCAGTTGGGGTTTGTATGCACCTAATAAAAACAATGTGGTTGAAAGTTTAAGTGTAAGTCAATATTGAGCCAATTGCGACCTTTTTATATGAGGGCCCAATGTGGCTAAATTACATATATATAGTTAGGTCTCTTTTCCTTCCAATGACATACAATTTTTTCATTAAGAGCTATTATACAGTTTTGATAACAGAGAAAAAGAACTAACCCTAGTAATTATATAGAGGAATATATCACGCTTCAACTTCTCAATGAATCATGAATAAACAAGTATGCTTCCGCATTTAATCTCTTATGTTTGATGGCATGAATTCACACACATGTTATTGTAATTTGAACAGAAAATAAATTAGGAGCTGCTAATTTAGTCTCTTAGTAATTATTGTAGCTATATGTATGTAAGGGCAGCCAAGATTTTGTCTCTACGAATTTTGGGAAGGGTTTGATATACACAGCCTTAAGCTACGCATGGAGAAGCTGTTTTTCATGTTTTGAATACACAAAATTCAAATCACAATAAAGTATCCTTACTACTACACCAAGGCACACCATCCAATTATTGTTGTCATTATCTTACTAAACAACGAAATTTGAAATATGGTGAATTATCACTAAATTGAGATAGTAGCGACCATAAATAAAAAATAAACGGCTAGAAAGCATTTAATCTTCTTGAAGTGATTTTTTTCTGTTGTTTTCAACTTTTATACCCTTGTTTCTGAAATTAAAAATGAGTTTGTTTTTTAACATTTGCACAGCATGTCAAAACAATAGTTCAATTACTTCACCATATATTAAAATCTAAACGAAGAGAAATAAAGTGTGACACAAGCAAACAGATTCATGTAATTGTATTTGACAAGCCATCCAAAGATTCCTTCCAAGAACAACTCATTCATGGATTTCTTGTTGGGCTGAAAGTCAGAAATAACGACACAATTCATGATATTTTGGAGATGGTTCTTCTACTTTTCAAACTCCATGAAATTCTCTCTTATGCTTTATTGTAACTAAAAAAATAAGCTAATGGTAAGAGATCATGTCATTTAATAGCTGCTTTCTTTTGCACAGTTTTTGTCGGCTGAAAATTCCTAGTGAAAATCTTCACAAGTGACATGGCCATTTCCATGGGCCCCACACGATGTTAAATATTCACAACTGACAAAGCACGCTTAAAATTCCTAGTGAAAATTTTACTCTTGCAAAAAAAAGTTATACAAACACTTTTTCAGAATGAGAGATGATGATAATATTTTTACAATAAAAATCATTTTGATGGGTTTTTATTTTAAAGTGATTTGCCCTAATTAATCACGTATCACTTTATACAAAATTTTCAAAATATACTCATATTTATAAGTATGTGTATAACATTACTCATTGGTGATCAAATTAGAGATCTTGAGACTGAGCCTCTTATAAGGGTATATTAAAGGCTTTAATTACTAAGAGTTCGTTTGTTAGGGTTTATTTCAAGCATTTTATACTTGACTTTTTTAACTTATAAGTAAAAAAGTTAATTAGTTTTTAGCTTTTTTGATTTTTTTTTCCTTCTTTTTTTGTTAGTCTTAAAGTATAAAAGAAAAAAAAGTTAAAAATTTTAATTTTTCTTGCTTAATAAGCCAAAAAAGAAAAATTTTAAAAACTTTTAAAAAAAATACTAAACGGGCCCTAGTTGCTGGATTTAGATTGATATAGCTGCCCTCCTCTCTTCGGAGCAGTGTGAGCTGCCTTGGACCCCAATACCAGATTTGAATCTAGCTATTTCATTCACTTCGAGTTCAATTGATATAAATGTACTTCAAAAAATCTTGATCAGCTGTATGAATGATCAAATGTATAAATTTATAGTCAGCTTGAGGTGTTTAATTACTCAAACCTGTCAAAAGGAAAGGAATAGGCGCGAGATTCAGATAAGGATGCTGCACACGCAAGTGTGTACACAGACACGAATGACTGTGATGTGTAATCCTATCTGCAGCATTTATATGAACAAAATGCAGTGAATATGATCTACACTCCCAGCTCTAATTTTTATTTTTTTGTTAGATCAATTATCTGCACTCTTAATTAATCCATCAGCATTTGTATACAAGCATTTGACGCAAAATATGAGATTTAGAGCCAATTGTGGCACGAAGAGTATCAATGGATTGCTCATTTTCTCTTAAAATGATTGAAGTAATTCGACTTGGAAACTCCAACAGATGATGAGTGTATTTGTTCTTCAAAAATTACATGCCAAATGCACTATCTACTTTGGAAGAGTGAATGGGGGTATTGCAACAAATTAAAAGTATATAAGTTTAATTATTATAATTAAAAGTACAAGTTCTAAAATAGAATTCGATTTAAAAGGCAAGGGTGCAAAGTGTATTTTACCCTATGTGCTAATTTCTAAGGGCATATTAAAGGTTCTAATTACCAAGTTTCTGGATTTAGAACACCCAAAACAAATCTCATCAGGTTGGTTAACCTCCTAACTTTTTAAAAATTGGCTCACATGGTTTCCTAGCTACTACTTGTGAGTTGCTGGTGTGCCTTGATACATCTATTTATCCATAAACCTCACATCTATATATATATATATATATACACCCAAAATGCTGCTGCATATGCATTAGGTTTTCTTCTCCACCTAGTTCGTTTAACTGTCGTATGCATAATACTCTCCAGCTTAATAAACGACTTATTAACTAGTTATTTTTTTTTTCTTCTTTTCATGCTTTTTTTTTAATCAAAATTCAATTTTTTTAATATGCCCTTTTAGATGGTTCTTTTGATTTTTTCTTAATTTATCAAAAATGCCAAAAAACTGAGTAAAGAAGCCCGTAACTTTGGGCTTCTTTACTCACTTTTCATTTTTGTTGTTGTTTTCTGTATGAAAAAAAAAAAAGTCAAAAGTATCCCCTGAAAGTCCACATGAAAGAAATAAATTGAATTATGTTGAAAAAATTTAGTAAACAAGATTTTTATCAATCTGCATCAAAACAATTTTTGCAAATGAAATAAAATTAAAAGAATAATGTGGTCTTGCCATCTTGGTCCAAGGTAAAAAAAAGAGGAAGAAGAAAATAAGAACCAGTCATTTCTGCACCAATAGATTGGTTCTATAATATATATTTTGTTGACAAAAAATCAATTTTAATTCGTGTTGTATATCATTTTAATTTAGTGACAAGCTTTGAACATCGAATTTAGCTTTGTGTTGCTAATTTTTTTTTTTTTATCCAATTTACGAATCAAATCTCTTGAAGTTTTGGGCTCCAATCTTGTTTTTGAAACTGACATGGAAGATTTTAGGTGAAATACATTGGTGAATTCTATAAGTTGCCCCTTTTATTGACACGCTTATACCCGATTTTGGTGAGCAAATTGAGTGTGAATAAAGGGCACTCATTAACTAGTAATACACATCAATACCCCCTCTTCTCAGGCAAGCCTATATTTATTATCTTTTAACTTACAAAAAATTTACCATCCCACTTTTTAACTCCTATTCATCTCTCTTGATACACCCACTTATTTGTGCCTGTAAAGTATATATATATATATATATACCTTTTAACATTGAAATCGACTCATTATTTCCAAAAAAAAAAAAAAGGCAAAATATACGAATCAATGGACTCATACTCGTTGGGAAAAATGAGTAGCACTATGCCTAGGGCCGGCCTGTCAATTGGGTTGCTCTAGCCTAAACTCAAATGTGTTACCCTCTTACTATTAATTTATTATTAAAAAAAGTTATACAAGTCAAAAAAAAAAATTTTCTATACAAGAATAAACAAAAATTTAATAGGGTCAAATAATTTTTTTCTTTACAAAAATAAAATTTTTTTCTTTTTAAATCTGAGAGTTGTCCTGACTCGAGAATTGTCCAAGCCGAAAGGCTTACTGGGCTTACCCCTGCCATTGCAATAGACCCAATACAAGTTGTGCTAGAGCCTAATAATGTCAAATTTGACACGAAGCCATGCCTGGGATTCCACCAATGATACGTTAGAGGACTTCCCCAAGCAGTTCGAGTGTCGGTGAGCCTTCATACAGATTATCTGATAAGAATTCTATTGTTTTGCTTAATGAATGTAGAGAGTGGGACCCACTTATTGATTATACAAAGAAAAATTAAACATATATCCAAACCGGGTTGTTGATATGTCCCTATCCCAAACAAAGTTATCCCAATTATACCTGCAAGAGCAGAAACAAACAAAGCCACTTTTTATGATGAATGATACAAGCAATGCTATATACAGATGGCGACAGACAATAACCATTCTTCCATCATCATATCCTCTTAGAAAGTCTTGCCATTCTTCTGTTAATCGTTAAAATTATTCATTACCTAGAAGTGGTCAGAGCTATTTGAAAGCAGTATACTCATAAATTCGCCAGTACAATTACTTATAATTTAATTGTCTCTCATATACGCAAAGATCAAGAATTTTACCATGAAATTATAAGTAATTTTTAGTTTATGGACAAAAAGAGAGATATATCTCTTAATTAAGTCTTATTATCAGTTGACCTGAATCTTTGGAAATGAAGCCATTAAAATTGAAACGATTCTACCAAACACAAGCCTACATGAAATTAGAGGCAATTAAATTGCTCGATAAACCTATTTAGTATTGTTTATACCAGTTGTTCTCTCATAATTAAGATTACAAGAACTTAATTTAATTAGGTTTTTGGAAGATTTGTATTAACTGATTTTATAACTCATCAGGCACAATCTGTTGGCAGCAATGAAGATTGTCCATTTTCCATTGTGTAGGCCTTGTCCAATAAAAACTTCACTGTTGATGAGATATATATATATATATAGCTGCCCTCCTCTTTTGGGAGAAGTGCATCTAAGAGTGAGCTGCCTAGGACCACAATAGCAGATTTGGAGGTTATTTCATTCACTTTTGACTTCAGTTTATACAAATGTACTTGATGATCAATTGTATGAATGACCAAATCTATAAATTTATAGGATTATTAGCTTGAGTTGTTGATTTTCTCATCATCAACAGCATGTCACAAACCTGTCAAAGAAAAGGAGAGGAACCAAATGTAAGTTTTCTGCACTAGTTTCTGTAAGTTTAGATAAGGATATTGTTGTATATACAAGTGTACCATGTACACACAAACCAATGATGTGATAATGGACACAATGCAGTGGATATGATCAGCATTCCTAGCTGGTTTTTTTTTCTTTTTTTTTTTTCGATTAAATTAATGATCCGCACCCGAAGCCAATCCAAAAACATTTGTATATAGTTGCATTCGACGGCAAGTAGGAGATTTAGAGCTAATTATGTCCCAAAGAGAATCAATGGATTGCTCATTTTCTCTTAAAAAGATTGAAATATATTGAGTCATAGAAATAATCCAGTCGATAGGCCTGATGGTTTACAACTCAATTTTACGTACATTTGTCCATGCAAAAGTGCAAAATAATGGATCAAATATAAATCAAATATTTATTGAATTATCTCGAAGACAATAAGTTAGTTCTAAAATAATGCCACTTCCATGCTAAAGGAACCATGCATTTGATGGAGAAGGCACCACAACACACCATGCAGTGGAAGTGTGGAACCATATCTATATGTGTAGGCCATGTGATTTAAGTTTTATTGGTTTCTGTGGGGTAAAAATAAAAGGCCCAATCCATCTGGTTAGGCTCAATCCACATTATATTGAAGCCGGGTTGTTGGGCCGCCCAAATCGAGTACTAAAGAGAGGTCCGACCCAAGATGTCGACCTTGTGCTGACCTTGGCCCAAACTACGAAAAGTGAGTCCAAAGCGCTAGCGGTCTCACAGCATTAAATGCGGAGTTAACCCGCATTAAATATGCCAGCAGCTCCCCACGCGACGTCGACCTGCACGTCCGATCAACCGAATTCTTTAGCGGCAATAAGACAAGCCCTGCACACAGTCAATTGGCGGTATATGATGATGCCTACTTAGCAGGCCATGATGACCTGTTGGTAGGCTAAGAGCAAAACACTCTATCGATCACACTATAAATACCCAAGTCATCAAGAGCCAAGTATGGAAAATTAACCTTAAGTATACACAACTCTTATTCGTTCTACTCTTGATTAAGCTTGCTAACTTAATCATCAGAGTGTGATCGGCCCAATAAGGGTCAACCCATTCTAACTTCTCTTCCTTACAGTGAGTTTGGACTCATGAACGTGAGCTTGAGTGTTCGGCTCGGCCTTCCCGAAAAATTCCACCTACAATTGGCGCCATTTGTGGGAAGGCTTAGAAAACCATGAGTCTGAACGATCGAAGAGGAAGAGGAGAGAACCAAGATGAACGAGGTAACAGAGCCTTCTCTAGCAAAGATCAGACTAATTCAGCGCATTGTCAATCTACTCTGGTAGATCGGCATCGAGGTAGAACACTGAGGTCAAAAATACAAACCCCTGCTGAAAGCCACCAGGAAGCACCAGACGAGCTGTGGAGGAACCCGAACTATGTTAGGGAGCGAAACTTTCGCAGAAACCACCACCAGGACCTTGCCCCCTCACCCTTTAGAGGACGGGTCCCAAGTGAAGACACGCTCTGTTCGGCTGAAAGAGAGATCCAATGACGCAGCGAGGAGATTACTTACCACACCTTCCAAGTTCGAATTATGAGATAGGCAATCTCTGGAAGAGATAGGGGTGGGAGAGAAAGGTCCCCAAATCGTGAAAGAGTTGCTAGAAGTAGGGACGTTCCGGCCCTGCGAGTAAGAGGGAGCTATAGCTCTAGCATCGAGCACTGTGACAGCGGACGAGTAGATCGGCGAAGAGGGAGGAGTGAAACTCCGCCAAACAATGGAGGTGCGGAAGATGGTCAGCAGTGGAAAGACTGGAAAAAATGGTACAACAAAAAACTGGAGGACAAGAAGTAGCCAGCTAAGGAATGCACAGCCTATGACTTGGTGAAGAAAGCCTTAGACCAAATTGCATCCACACCATTCATGGAGGAGATTGAGTCCTACCCAATTTCTCGAAAGTTCACCCCACCAAAGTTCACCCTATATGACGGAAAGGCCAACCCGGTTAACCATGTTCGACTTTACAAGTAGCTGATAGTGATATGGTGCAGTGACCAAACATTGATATGTCGAATCTTCCTTTCCAGTCTGGAGGACGTAGCCTTATGATGGTTCGAAAAGTTGCCATCTAGATCCGTGTCAAACTGGAGGCAGCTTGCCGAGCTGTTCACTGCTCGATTCATAGCTAACAGCCTGCAGCCCAAGGAGGTGGATTTTTTACTAACCTTGTTGAAAGAAAAGGGGAAAGGATTGCAGGCGTATGCACGACGCTACTGGGAGGCTTACAACAAAATTAATAAGTGCAGCGAACAACTGGCTGTGACTCAGTTCAAAATCGGCCTTCCTAGAGAGTATCGTTTGCGGCAGTCCTTGATGAAGAAGCCGGCCCTCACCATACAGGAATTGATGCTAAGAATCGAGCGTTATGCAAGACTAAATGAAGATGTGCCTCAACCCAGTTCGACAAAGGTCGGCATTGTCGCCGAGAAAACAAACAAGAAGGAGGCCAAGAAACCCCAATAGGAAGACAACAATCGGGGAAGAAAAGTGAATAAGGGGGTCTACATAGTCTTTAAGGACCCCATCTATAAAATTTTATGCCAGATTCGTAACAAACCATTCTTTAAGTGGCCCGCGAAGTTGGAAGGCGACCCATCATCCCAGGACCAAAAGAGGTTTTGTTCCTACCACTGTGAGAAGGGGCACAAAACGGAGCAATGTCGGCATCTTAAGACCCACTTGGAGGATTTCGCCAAAGCTAGCCATCTCGACCAATTTATTGATCGGGACAAGACAAAAAACGAGGCCGAGTAACTGCTAGTGGAAGAAGCACCCCAGAAAGAAGTCGAAGCAAGACTAGTTCGAGTAGGTTAAGAGGACAATTGGAAAGTTTGAATGATCATTTGAAAAAGGGTTCAACAGTTGGAACCTTGAAGTGTATTAATCTCGGTTGGGTTAGCCTAGGGTTAGGGGGAACCTAAGGTTAAGATAACCTATGGTTAGGTAACTAGGGTCAAGTTAACCTAAGGTTTGGTAACTAAGGTCAAGTTAACCTAGGGTTAGGTAACTAGGGTCAAGTTAACCTAGGGTTGGTTTGAAAGATGATTTTGAAGTGTGGTTTGGTGCATTTTTGGAAAGAATTTTGGTAAACAAAACATGTTATGCAATGGACTTTAGTATGCCATCTCTTTGAAGATCATTTCCATGAAAATTTTGACTTTAGTCAGGAGTATGGTTTGTATGGGTGGTGCTTGGAGACCATTCCAAGGAAGGTTTCCTCATGACCATTATAACCTTTAACTTGACAAGAGTGGAGGGATTAAAATTTAACATGATGATGACAATTTTTGAAAAATCATTTTTGATGCAAAGACGGAGAGAATGCATTTTTGAAATCATCTTTGGAGAAGGATTTTGAAAACCATTTTTCAAGGGATCCATTCCATCAAGAAAGGGTTCATATGGCCCATAAAAGGGAGACTACTCAAGAGAGGGTTCCATGGGGCCATTCCAACCACTAAACTTGAGAGAATAAAAACCATAGAATTCAAAGAGTTTGAACATCATTCTTTGGCAAGCATAAAGAGAGAAGGGAGCCATTCTAACAATTTAGGGCTCCTACGGCCAATATAAAGGGAGACCACTCAAGAGAGGGTTTCATGGGGCCATTTTAGCCACTAAATTTGAGAGAATGGAAACCTTGAAAATTAAAGAGTTTGAAAACAACTTTTTTGAAAAGCAATGATGCAAAAGTGTGAATTAGGGGGTAGAGAGGAATTTTCTAAGGCATGACTCCTAAGGTCTCATCCTAAACTTTAAGGGGCCAACTCTTGAAACAATTTTTGAAGGACATGTAAAGCTTGGAAATGTCATGAAATTAAGAGCAATGTAAGCATTGTGGAGCATGACAATAAGCATAAAATGAAGCCAAGCATACAAGACATGATCAAAATAATAATATGCAAGGGGTCATGATTCACATACAAGGCTTTTAGGCTTCACCATACAAACAAGGGGCTCTTAGTCCATATCATCTTAAAGTAGACTAGTGAGAGGTCCCCTTACATGGTGGCTCTCACTTGTTTTCCTCTAGGCATAATCTAGGAGCCCTCTTGGCTCAAGCTTGCAAGAAAGGGGGGTTGAAGATGGGGATTAAAATAGAGAATAGCCTAAGTAGGCTAGGAGGGAGGGAGAAGAGAAGAGAGGGGGAGAGCACAAATGTAAAAGAGATACCATCTTTTACCTTCAACACCCTTGTAGTCTTCAATGGATGTCTTGGTTAGAGCTTGAATGACTTCAAGAAGGCTTGAGAGGCTTAAGTGGGGTGTATAAGTGTATATGAGGCTTTGTATATGGAGTGTATAGGCTTAGGAGGGGTAGAATCTAGCCGAAGTGTTGGAGGGGAGGAATATATGTAGAGATTCGAGTTTCTGGAGTGATTTTAGCAGAGTTTCGTATCAATTTCAAACCTGGAATATGCAAGGGGGGAGGCCTCTATTTATAGGCAATCTGGAACAGACCATGCGCATGTAGCACATGCGCATGGCCAAATTTTGGTCGCGCGCATGACCCACATACGTAGGTGCTGTTCCATTGCTAGAATAACACGTGGCACCCTATGTACTGATTAAATCTCGACCGTTGATTAAAAGTCGGTCGATCTGAACAAAATCTGAGTGCATGTAGCATACGCTCCATCACCGGGAAGATTCGCCCAAACTTTGCCTCGATAATTGGGCCAACCAGGAAGGTTCCAGGGGAATCGGTCGCACTCGAGATGTTCTCCTAGTGCATCTGATGAACTTTCATGTTTTCAAAAAGTTTGAATGGCGTTTGGAGATGTGTGATATCGTCTCGGGAAGTGTGCCAAAAAGAAAACTTTTGCTGAGCGTCTGTGATACGCTCCGGGGGTGTTTGAAAGTGGCTGTTTTCGTTTGATGTGATCGAGGCTTCCGAGAAGCGATCTATCCGATCGGACCGTTCCGATGGAAAGTACACTGGAAATACTTTCTAGAATTCCCAAATTTACGCATTTCTCAAGTCGTTTGACGGTGCGTTTTGATTAGGGAATCGAAGAAAAAGTCAACTTTGGCAGAGCGTCTGCGAGACACTCCAGGGGTTGCTGAAAGTTATAGTTTTCGCACCGTACGATGGAGGGCTTTGGGAAGTGATCTATTTGATCGAACCGTATTGATGGAAAGATCTATGGACGTGCTTTCGAGAATTCCCTGATTTACGCATTTCTCAAGTCGGTTGACGGTGCGATATAATCAAGGAATCGGGAGAAAAGACAATTTAAGCAAAGCGTCCGTGAGACGCTCCAGGGGACTTTTATCGAGTCGTGTGAGTTTAGTGTCGTAGGGCATTCCTTGGGTTAAACAAAGGCATGCGGTGAAATCCTTTGCTCGAAACTCCAAGGCCGGTGCTGTTTCGGGCATTTTTGGGCTTTAAGGGGCAAAACAGTCATTTTGACCGGGGTTGATTGGAAATGGTCAGGAATGGTCTGGTATATTGTGTTAGGCATGTAGGGCTATTTAGGGATGGTTTTGAGAGAGTCTGTCGCCGTTCGGCGGGGTTTGTGCCATGCTGAGTTGTTCAGGGGCAAAATGGTCATTCTGACCAGAGTGAGCCGGAATAGGACCGAATTTGGACTGAATGGCGTGCGGGGGACGCATGATGGTTTGACAACATTTGGAAGGATGGACTTATCGTTTTGAGGGATTTTGAACTTTCCCAAAATGTGCCTCGAGGCCCAAAAGGGCTGGTTTGGTCATTTTTCATCGAGTCGGGCTAGCAGGTGCCGGTGTTAACCTAGGTGTTGGTTCCCGAGACCGCCTGGTCACGGAAAACTACCTGTGCGGTGTTGGTATCTAAGAATGCCTGGTCTTAGAGAGCTACCTGTAGGGGTGGTGTTGGTTCCTGAGAACGCCTGGTCCTAGAAAGCTATTTGGAAGGGTGGTGTTGGTCTCCGAGAACGCTTGGTCCCGGAGAACTACCGAATGACGGACATTCTACATTGGCGGGCTAGCAGGCGCCAGAAGTGAACCGTCTGGAATTTTTGATGAGGTGTTGGTCCCCGAGATCTCCCGATCTCGGGAAGCTACCTGGATAGCGTTGGTTTCTGGGACCGCCCGGTTCGGAAAACTGCCTGGAATAATGGTGCTTAAGGCTCTAGCGGATCCTAGTGGACTCGAGAAGCGACCAGTTGGTTGGATTGGAGATTGAAAGGCTCATCTTGAGCTTGCATGTGTTGTGATGTTGGAAACCAAATCTAGTCGGACCGGAGATTGCCGAGCGGGCAAAAATGGGGTGTTTTTCCAGCCACACTAGTACCCCTAATAGGCCGGTTGTCTTTTCCAGCCACACTAGCCCTAGGTATCAAATTGGCAATTTTTGAGAATACTCTCAATAGTGTTTCCAACTTTCTAGTCTTCTCGCAGGTCACTCCGGGTCCATTCTAATGTTTTCTCTGTTCAAATGACCGTTTTGCAGGCTGGTCAACCTTTTCAACTATTTTACCTTTGAAACACTCTCTCGAGGGTTCCCGTCTATTCTTGGCCCAGTCTAGTTACTCAGAACCTTTCGGATCATTCCCAGACTTTCTAGAGTTATTCCTAGTGGAACCAAGCTAAAAATTGTATGGTAATTACTAGGACAGGTGCCTAAATCTTCTGCCTTGCGTTCCAAGAGTCAAAGATCTGTTTCTTGTCGACTTAAAAAAATTTTTAAAAGGCAAATTTTGGCTTGGCACCACTGCAACAGGTGCCAGAGCCAACTTTGGTTGCTTATAAATATAGACGCTCATCCTGCATAAAAAGGGTTTATAAATTCAGTTCAGAAACTCTGTCTCTCTAAAAAAAGAGCTCGAAGTCTTTCCAAACCCTAATTCTCTCAAGCCTTTTCAAGCCCTAACCTCCTTATACTCAAACCTTAGCTTCTATACACCTTACACTTAAACATAAGTCTCAAAACATCCATTGAAAATCAAGTGTTGTATCTTAAAAGCTCTTAAAGTTCAAGTCAAGTAAAGCAAACAAAGCAATTAAAGCAAGAAGAATGCGAAGTTGGTTTTCTATTTACTTTTATGTAATCCCCCTCTCTCTTTTATCTCCTAACCCATTTGAATTTTCTTCTATTTTAATCTCCATCTTTTACATCCTTTTCTTGCATGTTTGAAATAAGGCACTCCCTGATTTATGCCTAAGAAGGACTGTTGAAGGTCACTGTGCTGGGAGCTTTCTTTTAATTCAACCTTTGATGGTGTGGGTTAGACCCCTGCCTGACCTTATATGTTCACGACCCTATTGCATTGTAATTATCATGTTCATGTCTTGCATTTAAAATTATATTCAAAGTTGTTTTCAAACTTGCATCAAAATTCTCTTTTAAAGCTTGCATTCAAATTTCTTTCTTTCAAACTTGTTTTTCAAAATCACACTCCCAGGGTGATTTTAGTCATTCCATGGTTAGAGTTGTTTTAGGAAAATGTTATATTTAAAGTGACCATCAAGTTCCAAATTTTGGGTTTAACTTATAAATTATTTTATCAAAATTACAAACTTAAAGTAATTCTAGCTATTCCATGATTACAATTGCTTTAGAAAAGTGTTATATTCAATGTGATTATTATAGTCCATATTTCAAAACCCAATATGTTGTCAAAATCATTACCCTATAATGGTTCTAATCTTTTTATGGTTAGAATCATTTTAGAAAAGTGAGATATTCAAGAGACGTGCAAAAGTCCATATTCAAACCTCTTTCTAAAAACTTTTTTCAAAGATCTTTTTTTTTAAAAACTCTTTGTCTTGAAATATAAGTTAAGCCCTAGAATCCATGATTAAGAAACCCTGATTCCTTTCTTGAAATCATGACTTTTTATTTTGCCTTAAATCATAGGTTTTAAAAATTATTTTCTACATCAAATCATAGATTTCCAAAACTTCTTTTCCTATCAAATCATAGATCTCCAAATCCAAGATTCTCAAAACTCAACTCTTTCCAATTCTATGTCAAATCAAATCTTTCAATTTAGGAAACCAAATCAAATTCTTCAATTTTGTAAACAAAATCGAATCAACTATTTTTGGGAATGAAATCCAATATTCAACTTCAGGAAATAGGAATCAAATCGTTCCTAATTCTAATATTTTCTAATTCCAATCTTTTTTAATTTTAAACTTTTTCAAATCTCAACTTTCTAAATTTAACTTATCAAAATTTTTCAAATTCTAAAACTTTTATAATTTCAAACTTTGAAATCTTATTTCCAAATTTCAAATCTTTTTAAGTTTAAACCTTTCTTAAATCAAGACCTTTTCTAAATTCAAAATTTTTCAAAATTCAAATCTTTTCAAAATCAACTATTTCCTAAAATAAATTTTTCTTAATTTGGTACTTTCCTAAAATGGAACTTTCCTATTTTGAAACTTTCTTAATTCAAAATTTTTCAAAATCCAATCTTTCCTAAATTTCAACTTTCTAAATTTTTCCAAATCAAGTCAAATATTTACAGGTCTTTTCAAATGAAGTGTCTCTAAATCAAATCAAATCATTTCCAATCTTTCCTAAATCGTATCTTTCCTAAAATCTAACTTTCTAAAATCTAACTTTTTAACTCTAAATCAAAGCTTTCTAATTCAATTTCATACTTCAACTCTAAGTTACTTAAATCCTAAGAGGACAAATCCTAGTTCAACTATAATTCTAAAGTTAGGAAGTTTCAACTCTTTTTAAAAAAAAAAATGATTTTCAAACTTCAATCTAAGTTAAGATGTTTTTAAAACTCAACTTAATCTTTCTCAAATCAAGTCGTAGTTCTACTCCTCAAATCCAATTTCAAATCAAAACTCAGTTTCAAATTCTCAAGTTCAATTTTAAATTCTCAAGCTTTTCAAATTAACGTTCAATTTTTAATTTTTCAATCAAAGTTCAAATCGAACCCCTTTCAAATCAAATATTTTCAAATAAAACTTTTCAAAGATGTCAAAGTGTATTTTTAATCGGACCTCGTGTCCGAACTACGACTGACCTGATTCTCAATAAAGGGATATGTAGGCAACCCTCATGGATGCGGTCACAACCTTTTTCAAATTTTTAATTTCACAACCTTTTCAAGCTTTTAATTCTATAACCTTTTTCAAAATTTCAATTCCACAACCTCTTTCAAGTTTTAAATTTTTTCTTCAAATCTATTTTCAAAATCAAAATTTTTTCTTGCACTTGCATGTCATACGTTATATCAAACCTTTTTTTTTTTTTTTTCTAAAATTCTTTTCAAAGTGAATATGATTGGATATTGAATAATTGAATATTCTAAATGAGTGAACTTAGGATGAAAAGATATGTAGGTACCGTAAGGGCATGATAGAATGATAGCCTAGTGCATCTTCCTTATACGTAACCAACCTCCGAACCTAGAATAACTGTTGTCAAAGACAAAAAACGGTGTTACTTTTTAAAAATGGTTTAAATCTCTTTAAAGGTTGCTAAGCAACCTATTTTCTCCAAAAACCCTTTCTTGATGAAATTTTTCAAAACCTTTTAAAAAAAACCCTAATTTAATCAGATTGCACTTAGTTTTAGTTGACCTAACTCACCTTAATCAAGTTAGGTAGCGACTCTAAAACTTTTTTCAAAAATCCTTATTCAAATCCAATTCAAATCTAGTCGCATTCATCTTTCTAGGAGGATGATTTCAAACGAGAGAGTACCATGTTTTTTTCATTTGTGTGTTTTCTTGAGTGCAAAAAATCTGAGCGCAACAAATAGTAATTGTAGAGCTCAATTATTAGGGTTGTAAGCTTGTGCGTGTGTAAACTGATCAATATAGTGCTTGACTTACTGAACGTAGTTTTTTTTCGATTTGAGTTTTCATGATAAATTTTTATGTCTTTATTTTATTACTCTGTATTACATAAATTTATCACATAGGTAAAGATCTAGGATAAAATTTAATTAATACGAAATTTTAGCCTTGTTAGGTCATCAGTGCTCTAGTGAGCATTTGGAATGAATATGTCGCATATGGGTATAATTTAATCTTTCATAATTGTTTATGTAGATTCCTCTATGAGAATGATGTGATAGTGGCATAAAATTATTTTACTAAATATTTTATTTTAAAATAAAATATTTTACTTCATCTATATCATTTTGTATGTATTTTTTATATACATTTTTTGTTGGTATAGTATTACTCGTTGCATATAAAAATACAATTATGCAAATTTTTTTATTTTGATATAGTGGCTGCATTATTCAATGGGTAGCCCTTGCTGGATTTCCGCCGGGATTGATCTTCGGGAAAATCCCTCCAGTGGCCATCCTTTTTATGTGTCTCTTGATAGCCCTTGTCCGCCCTAAACTCTCCTAGCATCCCCAAACTCTGAACTCCCATAACCTACAGATTCCAGATTTTTGGTACAATTCCTTTGTGAATTTTCTCGATAAAATAGTTGTATAACTCCGGTAAATTTCCTTTTTTGCTACTACAAAATGAGTGTATTTGTTTGTCAAAATTGAGATTTAGATTCTTTCCATTTCATGAATGAAATGAAGATCTACATTCCATAATCAATGACCTAAATGTAATCTTATCATATGTCTTACTAAAATTACGTCGTTTTGTATCAAAATTTATTTTCTTATAATGCCCTAGTTGCAATTCATGTTAGCTCCATTTTGGAAGGGTGAAGCTCTGACAAAAAATACATCAAGTTCTCAATTACCTTATATAAGGTGCACTGCACAGATACTGCAAAGTTGGTTCCATTTCCAAGCATCCAAAAATGGTAAATTAATTTGTTTTAGTTTTCAAAGCACACCAACCAGTTTTTTACTTTGAAATTCAAAGGAATGTTTACAAGATTTGCACAATTACATATCAGAGATTAGTACAATACCTTAGCAAATTCCAAAATCTAGAACAAGGAAAATAAACTGTGACATAATAGATTCATGTGATGCTCTTTGACAACCAATCTAGAGATTACTTCCAAGAACAATCCAATGACGGATTCCTTGTGGCTTAACTGATATGTCATGTTGTTAGCGATCCCTCTCCTCTTTAAACTTCTTGGAATTTTCTCTCATGCGTCATTGTAAGAAAAATAATGTAAAAACAGAAAATTCTGTCATTTGATAGCTGCTTTCGCTTGTACAATTTTTTTTTTTGGTTTACCGACATATTTTGTGGGTTGAAAGCTCTTCTTTGACCTTTGAATTGCTTAACTTGATTCCAAATTCTATTGGACAAAAGAAAATTAGGAACCAATACATCAATTTCTCAGTAGTCATAGTAGCATACATATATATATACACACACATATATATATATATATATATAGGCAGCCAGGCTCCTCTGACTGCGGAGTTTGGAGAGTACTATTTAATGTACGTCACATTACTTTATGTGCAGATGGACTTTTTTTTTGTGTTCCAATCCATAATATTCAAATTATAATAGAGCAATTTTATCAATGCGCTACACAATTCCAGGCTAAAAGCATCATGTTATTTGGTCATAGTTACACTCCTTTTCAAACTCCACGGAATTCTCTCATATGATATTGTAATGAAATATGCTAATGATCAAAGATCACGTCATTTGATAGCTACTTTCTCTTGCACATTTTTTATATTCTTATTATCGACACATTTTGTCAGGTGAAAGCTCTCCTTTGACTTTGCAATGCATTTAACTTCATTCCAATTCTGCTATTGAAAATTTGAAACCTCTACTTTTCTTAATGTTAAGAAGAAGAATTTTCTATCGCTGAAGTGGTAGTTGAGTTGACTTCAATAGTTAGGCATAAAATTCTATTCTTCTCTTAACAATCACGTGTTTGAACCGACTTATGGTAGTAGTTGTGTAAATTATATGCTATTAAAAATGGACTAAATGTCGCTTGTACTTTGATAAAGTTGCGGTGACAGGCTCGTTCTATCCGAATCAGTAGTTGTAACTCAGACCAGACATACCATAGTAAATATAAACCTATATAAACCTTTATAGTCACGTCGAAGGGAGGCTGGCCGTGTCTCTCACTTTTTAATAGCGACAAATAAAAAGAACAAATGATGAAAGAAGAATTTTATGCTATATCGGTTTCAGAAGTTCTTTAATAGTACCCCAGATGGGTGGCTGCATATCACATGAACACGGGACCACGCATTATGTTAGATCTTCAACAGCTTCCTAGATGTTAAAACTAATTGTAAAACATAAGTTTTTATTTTTTTTCCAACTATTCTAACACGTAGCCACTTTGTAGCCATCTACAGGGGCAGCACGAGTTCCTGCCACCCATATTATAGAATGTCCATTTCTAATAGGCTACTGTTAAGTTGTGTAATTGGATAATTTGATGACTCTTTCAATTCACTGAAATTTTCGTTGTTGGAAGTTTATCACATGCATTAAAGTTGGATTGACAGTTATTCATTCACGCATTAGCTAAAAGATGAATGCTCTTCAAATTTGAAGTATGTGAAGTTCTGCTATTTCACTTGGCCTCGCTTCCAGTCGCTTGAAGATTTAGAGAAGTGTTCTATGCCAGTCTATTTTACTTTCCCTCGCTTGAGTTTGCTTAAAGATTTAGAGAATGTCATTTTCGCTTTTGGTCATTGCCGCAAAGTTGAACTTCGCTTCATATCGGTTCCTGTCGCAACCGTGAGTCACGGGAGAACTCTGTTCTTGAAAATTGTGTCCTGCATGAATTTTTTTTGTCTTTTTGGTACAAAGGTGTCCTGCATGAATTTGGCCTACTCATATGTAAAAGACGTGACTTTTCAAGTCCCTTAGGTGAGCAGCCGCAAAAGAATACATTTAAATAGTTTTTTTAATCATTTTATAGGCTCACAATTTGGTTTTTAGTATCAAATATTATTCGATCTTCACCATTAAAGAGTTGAAATCTTGAAAGACTTCAAGGCATGAAGTCTTTATTAAGGGAGTTGTACAGTAGTTAATTATAATAAATATGTATCAAAGAATCGAGCAAGTTTAAGACAACTAAAGAATTGAGTCGAAATTGAAAATTTATTTGTAAGTGTTTTGTAAGCATTTGACATAAGTTTTAGTGTTTGGTTTTGTCTGACAGATTGAGCAAGTGGTTTTTTACCCTACCCCAAGGCTTTTCTGGTTAAATATTGTGTGTTAAATGTGTAATTAATTTTATTTTATTTATCTTGACATGCGTAGTGGATGCACTTAGTCATGGTCATTACTTATCCTAGTATTGAGTTAATATTTATCTTTTAGCAAAATTATAGCCTAGGCAAGGTTTTTCAATTAATATCAGAGCAGAACACTCAAAAATAGTTTTGATTTTTGAAAAAGTGAGATCCTGACAGCCAAAAACTATAGAATTGTAGATAAGGTTTTTTAATTGATATCAGAGCAGTATACTCAATAATAGTTTTGATTTTTAGAATAGTGAGATCTTGACTCTCGAAAACTATAGAATTGCCAAAGGAAAGTAATTATACTGTTAGACGTCTATTATTCGATAGAACTAATTTACACTGTTTGTGTGAGCTTCTTAATTACACTTTTTTTTTTTTAATCCTAGCTATTGACATGTCAGCATTAAGTCAGAACTAAAGGGAAGACACACAAAATCAAGAATGCATGTATACAATTTAAGCCGGAGGAAATACATAACATGTTGTGTGTCAATACAATTTTGCTTAAAGTAGATGTAGAAGCAAGCAAATGGCGAAGACGTGGTAAAGGAATATGCAAAATTGATTAATCTTATACTTTAAATCACCATTTCAAGCATAAGAGTAACCAAAGTACTATATGTGGATCAATAATGGTTCACAGACTGAGCAAAATTTTGACTAACAAATATTATGTTTAGATCTTGCATTTGTCAAGTAAAAGAAAAACGAATAAAAAATAAAATTATTTGTAAATATTTATTTTATAGTTAACCAAATAAAAATTTTTTTTTTTTCAAAAATACCTGTTCAGTTTCTTTGCATATTTCTAACCTGGCCAAATAAAATAAAGGAATTTAACTATTTTTAGCCTTTTTTATTTTCTTATTTTTTTATTTTTTAATTTCTTCTATAAATCTAAGATCCAAAGGTACTGCAAAAGTGTAGGATGGGCAAGAGATTCATATATACAACAAGAAAAATATTCTGACAATCCTATAGATCAAGTGAACTAGGATTAATAATGGCATTACACTATACATTCTACCAGTATTTGATTATTCATTATTTAATTAAATTTGAAATATTCTTTAAGTCATTTTTTGCTTTATTTTTGTCCCCTCATTAAAGTTCTTATTAATTATAGCATTTGATCCTGAATTTGCCACCCAAAATTTTTTACCCCACTTTGACTAATATGTTGTTTGGTCGCTGTTTGCAAACAGCCCTACCCTTCATCATTGATGCAGAAATCTTGAAGAAAAATCATATGAACTTCTTAAAAAGAAAAAGAAAAAATTAGGCAAGACTAATTATAACCAAACACGGAATAAATGAAGCTGAAGTGCATAAATAAATGTATGAATTAAAGTAATAAATAGAATAAAAGGCACAATAAGAAGAAGAATCTTGATGCCATCATTGCTGTCCAATTCAATCACAAATATTGATTTCAAATCCAACGGTTGATCTGCACCCTTTTGAGCACAACTTAACTTCCATCTTACACCCATGAGTACATGATTACACCCCCAATCTCACAGATCTACACTTGCCCAAGCCTTCCTCTTCTTATCTTTATAGAGGCATGGAATGGGATTCCACCAATGACAGAGAAGAGGACTTCCCCAAGCAATTCAAATGTCGGTAAGAGTTCTATTCACAGATTCTGAATAATATGTTTTGCTTAATGTATGTAAGGAGTGGGACCCACTCATTTGATATTCAAGAAAAAATTGAAGATATAGCCAAACAGGGTTGTTGGTATGTCCCTATCCCAAAAAAGTTATTCCAATTATACCTGCAAGAGCAGAAACAAACAAAGCCACTTTCCATGATGAATGATATAGGCAATGCTAAATTTGGTGATAGATAATGACCCCCTACCATTCTT
The DNA here is from genome assembly GCA_033060915.1 of Euryodendron excelsum. Lineage (NCBI taxonomy): Eukaryota > Viridiplantae > Streptophyta > Magnoliopsida > Ericales > Pentaphylacaceae > Euryodendron > Euryodendron excelsum. Next base: position 21,274,793 of record CM065387.1, read on the forward strand.
CCATCATCATATTCTTCCTTTTATGGTAACAATGAAACCTTCATTACCTAGAAGTGGTCAGAGTTTATTGTGCATTCTTCCACCAACAAAAACATAAAAAAGAAAAAAAAGAAAAGAAAAGAGGCATTTCAACAATGTTTCATACAATAATTCGTAAATCTTGGTCATTCGACAATTTACATAATTTTTGAACTTTGAATTGTTTTACTGATACATGTTGAGTGTGCCATAGAACCACCTTTTAGATCTAAATATGAAAATAGCAGGCCACAACTCATTGCCAAACAATGCAAATACTTAAATAAAAGATTTTGACAAAGTTGGGAAGATAAAAAAGAAAAAGAAAAAGGCAGAGCTATTTGAAGTTGTATGCTTATGAATATGGAAATATCATTTAATCAAAACGTAGAATATCAAGAACTTTAGGTAAAATGTCAGTTCGATGACTAATGAATTTGTTAGTTTCTCTACTTACATTAATTCTATGACGTTCACAAACTTGCAAGGAAAATTAAGCTTTTTGAGGCAACTATATAAATCAATCTCTCCCGCTTAAGATTACCAGAACTTATTATAATTTAGGCTTTGATTTTATAATTCATCGGCCATAGTCTGTTGGCAGCAATAACTATTGTCTATTGTGTTGGACTTGTCCAAAAAAAACTTTACACTTGGTAAGATATGGCTGCCCTCTTCTCTTGGGAGCAATGCATTCAAGTGTGAACTGCCTTGGACCACAATAGCAGATTTGAAGCTATTTCATTCACGTTGAGTTAGACTTATATATATCTATTTTAGAAATAGCTTGATCAATTGTATGAATGATCAAATTTATAAATTTATAGGGTCAGCTTAAGTTGTTTAATTACTCATTATCAACAGCAAAGATAAAGAGAGGTGCCAAATCCAGATAAGGATGCTACATTTTTTAGATTTTTATGCACATTTAGATAAGGATGCTGCATATGCAAGTGTTTATACATAAACCACACGAATAAATGAATGTGATGTACACTCCTATTTGCAGCATTTGTAGGTACACAATGCAGTGAATGTGATCTCCACCCCTAGCTCCTTTTTTTTTTTTTTTGGTTGGATTAATGGTCTGCATGTTTAGCTAATCCATCAGCATTTGTTTACAACAAATATGAGATTTAGAGCCAATTGTAGGCCAAATAATATTAATCGATTCCTCATTTGTTCTTGAAATGATGGAATAGTTTGAGCAATCAAATCGATAACTCAAGTCGTTAACAAGCTGAATGACTCAAAATTTTGACTTTAGGATAAACCTATTTCTTACTAGCCCTTTTCCATGGCAACTTAACAGCCATTTTTCTGTGCAGAAGTGCTGTGTAGTGGACCAAAAATGAATCAAATATTTATTTAATTGTCTCAAGGACGATAAGTATGTTCTAAAACAATGCCACTTCCGTGCTAAAGGAACAATGCATTTGATGCATAAGGTGCCAGAGGCACACCATGTAGTGGAAGTGTGGAACCATATATGTGTAGGCCATGTGATTTAAGTTTATCGGTTTCCTTCATGTGGAAATCTGGTGGTTTCCACACTAAACATTATGATGTCCTCCATTAGGTCACTAGGGCTTTAATCATTGAGCATATGGAACATTCGAATGAACATGTTCCATGGAAAAAATTATAGGTTTTCATAATTATTATACAGAATTCACCATCAGAATGATATTGGAATGATATTTTTATAGTTCAAATTATTTGAGTGGGTATGTAATTTTAAGATGATAGGTCCTAATTTATCCACATCAGTCTTTAAAAATATTGTCTATAAACTATATCGTTGTATAGCAGTACTCGTCACATACAAATAAGCAAATGACCTTATAGTTTTGGTCATCAATTGGTACATCATCGAGCGGGTAGCCCTTGCCCACCCTGACATCTTTAACGTCCCCCAACTCCCAACTCTTTCAACCTATCGATTCCAGTTTTACGGTATCATTCCTTGGAGAATTTACTCACTAAAATAACCGCTTAGCTTCAGTACATTGTCTTCTTTACAACAACGAAATGACTTTATTTAATTTGCTTTTCAAAGATTACATGCTAGTTGCAATACATAGTACTTCCATTTTGAAATGGTGAAGCACTGGCTAAAAACACTCCAAGTCCTTAATTACCTTGTCTATAAGGTGCAAAATTGCAGCAGTATAAAGATATTGCAAAGTTTATTCTATTTCCCAGCATCTAGATCGACCTGGTAAATGTGTTATAGTTTTCAAAGCACACCAACCAGTTTTTTACGTGGAAAATTCAAATGAATCTTTAAAGATTCGCACAATTACATATCAAACATTAGTTCAACTACTTTAGCGTATACAAAAATCTAAAACAAGGAAAATAAACTGTGACATAATAGATTCATGTAATGCTTTTTGACTACCCATCCAGAGATTACTTCCGACAACAATCCATTGATGGATTCCTTGTGGGCTTGAACATCATGTTGTTAATGATTCCTCTCCTTTTCATACTTCATGAGATTTTCTCTCATGCGTCATTGTGAGATAAATAATGTAATGACAGAAAATTCAGTCATTTGATAGCTGCGTTGGCTTGTACAATTGTTCTTTCTTTACTGACATTTTGTCGGTCAAAAGCTCTTCTCTGACCAAGGAATGTCTTAAGTTCATTCCAAATTCTATTGAAAAAAAATATATATACATATAGATAGGTAACTTCGGGGGTTGGGGATGGTTTAATGTAACCCCACGTACAGTGAGGCTATTTTCCTTGTTTAGTATCTATTATAGTCAAATCGTAATGAAGCAACTTACTATTGTGCCAATTCCCACCCTCCTATTATTGTTGTCATTACTCTAACTAAACAATGAGATTTGAAACCTGGTAAGTTATCACCAAATCAAGACAGTAGTGAACAAAAATAAATAAGAGAGAAGCTACAAAGCATTACTCTTCTTGAAGTGATTTGTTTGTTTATTTCAACTTTTCCTACTCTTATTTCTGAAATCAAAATGAATTTATTTTTAACATTTGCACAGTTACATATCAAAACAATAGTTCAAGTAGTTTAGCATATATTAAAATCTAAAAGAAGGGAACTACACTGTGACCTAATCAAAAAGATTCATGTAGTAGTATTTGATAATCCATCCAGAGGTTCCTTTCAATAACAACCCATTCATGGATTTCTTGTATGCTGAAAGTCATAATTGATGGCATAATTCCAGGCTAAAGCACCATGTTATTTGGAGATGGTTCCTTCAATCCTTCTCCTTTTCAAACCCCATGGAGTTCTCCCTTATGCATTATTGTAATTCAAAAACGGTAATGCTAAAAGATCATATTATTTGATAGCTGCTTTCTCTTGCACAGTTTTTCAATCTTATTATTGACCAATTTTGTGGGCTGAAATCTCTCCTTCGACTTAGTAATGTGTTTAATTCCCTTCCACTTCCACTACTGAAAATTTGAAACCTCTACTTTTCTTAATGATAAGGAGAAGAATTTTCTGCTATATGGGTTGCAGGATCTGCTGGGTTTGTTTGCTCCTTTCTTAATCCCACTTCGATTGGGTGTGGGAAGGGGGGCAAGTAGTAAAGTTAATATAAAGAAGGTTAGGTTTCCTTGGTTAAGTGCACCAATCAATAACTTAGTTAGTAACTTTTGACTTTAGTAAACTTTTTCTTGAAGATGTGAAAGTTAAAGGTTAGCTAATGGGATAGCTTAGTGGGTGTCGGTAGGGTGAGGAGGAAAAATTGAGTGATTGTAATAATTTTTCACATAGTGTATTTTTCTCTAGGCCTGATGGTTTTTCTCCTGTTTTGGGATTTTTCCATGCAAATCCTTGTATTGTGTTTTTCTCTATTTATTTTAATATTCCTGTCTTTCCTATTTCCAAAAGGGGTGTGTTTGGGAGGGCCAGAAATTCCCAACAAGTGGTATCAGAGCATGTTCGGTTGTTTTGTTTATTTCTTCAAATTCTTAGTATGCTCTGTGGTTGCAGTTTTGACTGATCTTCCACATCAGAAAATATTTTCTTGAAATTAGCAAAGGTTCCTTTTGGTGGGGTGGAGCTTTGGTGTGGTAGTATGGATATGTACAGTTTAAGGAGGTTATGTCTAGGAGATTGAGTTTTAAGCGGGACTAGTGTGACCCCTCCAATCTTTCCTGGAAATCTTAAAGTTCTGTCTAGGAAAGATTTGAGTCTTTCCTGGGAACTTACTTAGTGGGTACTATTCATGTATGCGGTAAAAAAATAATCAAGTTGATGCACCGAAAAAGAGGAGAGAGAACAAAAGATTTGAGGACAACATGTTGATGTTTTGAAGACGATGTGGCCATTATCATTGCAGGGATGGAGTCGTTATCATTGCTGGTGAAGGAGCAGGATTGCAACAGACCAGTTTGCATTTGCTTTGCTTTGGGTAATGATCCAGTGTAGCAGGATCCTTTAGGTGAAGGTTTGGTTAGCTTCGAAATTCATGGATGGAGATGTCCCTAAGGTTTTTAGGAGCTGTGGAGTCACCGGTGGGTGCAATTTTGCACTATTTTTGATCAAATTGGACAGAAGCAAACAGAGATCAGGGGTTGATCGGAGGCATCTGGGTCAATTGACGGCGAAAGACCAGTCATCAATCAGAAAGGCACGATTCTGGTTGGATGGATTGACAACTTGTACAGGCTGGTGGAGATCAGGATGAACAAATAGAGTAAGAGTTACTACAACAGACGCAGGAGAACATGGTCAAAATGTACAGATGCGCAGGCAGACAAATGCAACAAATGTTGAATGTTCACAGGAAATCCCTAGAGATAGGTCCACTAGTTTGCACACAAGCATTGGTTTGGCATTAATGTAGGGTGTGTAGTGGAAATTCATGTCGATGGCTGATGAACTTCTAAGAAAGCCAAATATGGGAGTTGCACCATAATTTTTCAGCAAGGTTGTTTTTCGACATGGGCATGAAATGCTTGAAATTGGTTTATTCTGAGTGCATATACTTTTATGGTGGAGCATGATAGCAAAAGTTATGAAAATCTTCATCAAGGTGGAGTATGGCTGTGGGATCAGCCAAAGTCGCAAAGGTGGAGATTGTTGGGTTTGTTTGCTCCTTTCCCAATCCCACATCAGTTGGGTATGGGAAGGGGGGCAAGGAGTAAAATTAATATAAGGAAAGTTAAGTTTCCTTGGTTAACTGCACCAGTCAATAGCTTAGTTAGTAATTTTTGACTTTAGTAAAATTTCTCTTGAAGAGGTGAATGTTAAAGGTTATCTAATGGGATAGCTTAGTAGGTGTCGGCAGGGTGAGGAGAAAAAATTGTGTGATTATAACAATTTTTCACATAGTGTATTTTTCTCTGGGCTTGGTGGTTTTTTTTCCTGTTTTGGGAGTTTTCCACGTAAATCTTTGTGTTGTATTTTTCTCTATTTATTTTAATATTTCTGTCTTTCCTATTTCTAAAAGGGGTGTGTTTGGGAGGGCTAGAAATTCCCAACAGTATCACGTTCTTGCTTCATCAAGTAGATGGCAGCATATCACGTAACCAAGAGGCCCGCACAATATGTTTAGTCTTCAGCTGCTTCGTATATAACAATGTGATTACACTCTAAAAATATAATTTCAAAACCCAAACTAGTTGAATGTTAGCTCTTCTTGTACATATTAGATTGTTGTTTTATCCTCTAAAATGGCCTAAACATGCTTTGATCTGTTTTTATAGGAAATGGAGTTTAAACAAAGAGAAAACGTGCAGAAATCAGTCAACTGATTGATCGTCCCAACGGACCGATCGATTGGGCGATCGATCACTCAAAATTCTATTCAATCGGTGACATCGAAAAATTCACTGATGACTCTTTTACTACTACAGAGGTCTCGTAAAACCAAACTTCAGAGGGGGTGTTTTTTCGTTTGAAAGGCGATCGTAGGCCGATCGATCGCCTCCCCACCAGATCGATCGCACTGTGTAGTCTCTATTTTTAAACACATGTATATAAGGTTGTTTTGGACCTTTTTGAAGGGAGACTCGAATACAATCTCACTCTCTCTCATTGTAAAACTTAGAAAGTTGTATTAGAGATAGCCTTTGTATTTTCTTTGGTTTTCTTAGCATTTTCCTTCATTTTCTTTATAACTAAACACTTGATTTCATATATAAAAGTCTAGATCTATTTATTCTAATGTCTTCTCAACACTTCTACATGCTCTCTATGATGGAATTCTCTAGCTAAACTCTTTATGTGGATGCAATTATGAAGATCTATCAAGGATTACATGGAGATTGAAGAGGTGTATTCTAATTCTATTGAATATCTTTAGATTTCTTCTTCTCTACTCAATTGGAGTTGATTTCTCTAGATATCCTAGATTCATAATCATGGTTTGATAAATTTATGGTTTGCTTCTAAGAATCCGACAAGGTTTCCAAATCATACTCTAATTGGGAAAGAACCTAAGGTTTTGAAGTCTAAAATCCCGAACCAAGGATTCATGGAGAGATCCTTGATTTGAGTTATCCAAACTCTCTCTCTCTTCAATCCCATGTGAGAATTGATACATTGGAACAATTGTTTCCACATTTCTCTTCAAAATCCATTTGATTCTTTAGTTAACTAATTTAGATTGCAAGTTGGCAAAGTTAATTAGATTCAATTGTCTAGCTCTAGTCCCAATTGTCCTTAATTCTTTAGCTTAATGATTAATTTCTTGCATTCCCGTTGGATAATTGATTAGTTGATAGTAATTTTGCTTAAAATTGCTTAGAGGTTAGTTAATCAACTTCCAAAACTCCCAAAAGATTTTTGGTCTAATTTTGGTTACAATAGATTCGATTCTCTACTTATTTTTAGCAATATCGATTCAATATTTTCCTAATATCATGCTTCATGTTGATTGCTAGATTTGCCCAAATCCCTTGGGAGAGAAAGATCCATGGCTTAATTGGTCAAATTGCAACATGACCACTTGCTCTTGAGTGCACGTTTGGACGTGGACCAAAAGTTTTGGTACTGTTGCCAGGGATTGAAAGCACGAGATAAGTGTCAAGAAAAATTGAATTGAATTGCGAAACAAAATAAAAACAAATAGGTGAGAATTGATCACTCACCTCCGAGGGAAGTATCTACGACTTAGGGCCAAGGGTACATCTTTCTTCCTTTTTATATGAATACCTATGCTAGATTTTTTGTTATTATTTAGTAGTTTGTTTTGCTTGATTAGAATAATTGCATTGCGTCTTGTTAGGAGCCTAACTGGTGGCATAGTTTGGAGAATAGGTTAGTGTGCTATCATTTTGAATTAGTGGTATTACTTTTGCAAATGGAGATTGAAGGATTTGAAGTGAATTGAAAAAGCTATTGTCCAGCCATATATACATGCTTGTGTATGATGTGTTACTAGTATCTAGATATTTCATTTGTTGCATTCATTTGTATGCTATAATTCACACGTGAAATATACGAGCGTCTTGTGAGGCTTGAGAGTTCTAGTGCTTCTTCATCTCCCAGAAACCTTACTCCCAGACTTCCTTTAGTTGTAGACCTCAGTTTTCTACCAATGGCTAATATCAACAAAGAAGGGCTAACTAACCTTTTTCCCCTGAACCCCAATAGCATCTCGAACATCCCCAATCAAAATTTGAACGCTAACCCTAATCTCCAAAATCCTTCGGAAGTGATTCCTAATGTAGTAGGAGACAATGACTT
>CM065387.1:21287500-21357500 GCA_033060915.1 Euryodendron excelsum
ACCTCAAATCCTTACATATATTCCACCCCTCCAACACTTAAGCTAGATTCTACCTCTTTCACGCCTATACACTCCATATACAAGGCCTCATACACACTTACACACTCCACTCCAGCTCCTCAAGCCCTCTTAAAGTCACTCAAGCTCTAATCAAGACATCCATTGAAGACTATAAGTGTGTTGAAGGCAAAAGGTGGTATTCCTTTTACATTTGTGCTCTCCCCCACTCTTCTCTTTTCCCTCCTAGTCTACTTAGGCTATTCTCTATTTTAATCCACATCTTCCACCCCCCTTTCTTGCATGCTTGAGCAAAGAGAGCTCTTAGATCATGCCTAGAGGAAAGCAAGTAAGAGCCACTGTGTAGGGGGACCTCTCACTAGCCTACTTTAAGATGGTATGGCCTAGGAGCCCCTTGTTTATGTGGTGTAGCCTAAAAGCCTTGTATGTGAATCATGACCCCTTGCATATTACTATTTTGATCATGTCTTATGTGCTTGGCTTCATTTTATGCTTATTGTCATATTCCACAATGCTTACATTGCTCTTAATTTTATGCCATTTCCAAGTTTTACATTTCTTTCAAAAATTATTCCAAGAGTTGGCCCCTTGAAGTTTAAGATGGAATTTTAGAATTATGCCTTAGAAGAGCCCCTACTAACCTCCTAACTCTCATTTTGGCATCATTGCATTTTAATTTGCATAAGGGTTGCTTTATAATTATCTAATTTTCAAGATTTCCAATCTTTTAAGTGTAGTGGTTGGAATGGCCCCATGGAACCCTCTCTTGGGTGGTCTCCCTTTTGTTTGGCCATATGAACCCTCTCTTGATGAAATGGTTCTCTTGAAAAGTGGTTTTCAGAATCCTTCTCAAAAGATGATTTTCAAAAATGCATTCTCTCCATCTTTGCATCAAAAATGATTTTCCAAAAATTGCCATCATTATATTGATTTTTGAAACCTCCACTCTTGTCAAGATAAAGGTTATAATGGCCATTGAGGAAACCTTCATTGGAATGGTTTTCAAGCACTAATCATACAAACCATACTCTTGACTAGAGTCAAAATTTTCATGGAAATGATCTTAAAAAAGATTGCCAACCAAGGTCCATGGCATAACATGTTTTATTTTTCAAAACTCTTTCCAAGTGTGCATCAAACCAACTTTCAAAACCATTCTACGATCTAACCCTGGGTTAACTTGACCCTAGTTATCTAACCTTAGGTTAACTTGACCCTAGTTACCCAACCCTAGGTTAACTTGACCCTAGTTATCCAACCTTAGCTTAACTTGATCCTAGTTATCCAACCCTAGGTTAACTTGACCTTAGTTCACTTACCTTAGGTTAACCTAACCCTAAGTCATCTTAACCTTAGGTTAACCTAACCCAAGTTAGTTAACCATAGGTCATCTTAACCCCAGATTAACCTAACCCAAGTTAGTTAACCTTAGGTTACCCCTAACCCAAGGCTAACCCAACCTAGGTTAGTACACTTCAAGGTTCCAACTCTTAAACCCTTTTCTAAATGATTATTCAAATTTTCAAACTATTCTCATAACCTATTTTTCCAAAATCTACTACTCTCATGATTCCAAAAAAAAGAACCAACCCCATAATCTCTTCGAATGTTCTTACACTCCATCTTCAAGACCTTTCTAAAAATAGAGATTCCAAGGTGTCCCTAGCCCCCTCATGGTTAGGGATTCCAAGGATAAGTGATAAATCAAGATCAACCTCTAAGGTTGTCCATATTAGGATTCCAAACCTTTAGCCATTTCCAAAACTCACTCTCCAAAACTAATTCATCAAAACATTTCTCCAAGGTTTTCAAAACAAGACTTCAAAAACACTTTCAAGTTCTCTCAAGTCATGACAAAGCCTTGTTCTAAAACCCCCTTAGGGTGATCCAAGATCATTTTCAAAATATTCCACCATTCAATTTCAAATCAAAGCTTCCAAGACCACAAAGAGTCTTCAACTTTCAAGACCTCAAAGAGTTTTCAACTTCCAAAGACCTCAAAGTGTCTTAAACTTTTCTAAAGACTCCAAAGTGTCTTGAAACCTTCCAAAGGCCCTAATGCGCCTATTTTTCATCGGGCTCTTGCCTGAAATACTACTGACCTGATTCTCACTGAATGAGATACGTAGGCAACCTAAAATGGTGCAGTCATAACTTCTATTCCAACTCCAATCCCTTTTTCAAAAATTCTAATCAATTCAAAGTTCCTATTCCAAACTCTTTTAAAACCCTTATTATTTTCAAACTTCTTCCAAAAACTTGCATCATGCATCATCCATCCGAAAAGTGATGACTGAACCCCGTTTTCAAAATTCTAAAGTAGATATTAAGTGGATAACGGTAACCGGTTATTCTAGTGAGTGAACAAATGGTGATTAGACATGTAGCTATCGAAAGGGCGGGGTAGGATGATGATCTTAGGATATCTTCCCTACACGTAACCAACCCCCGAACCATATATTTGAAAACATGTTTTGGAAAGAAAAATAGGGGTTTCCTAATCGTGGTTTCTAGGCTCGTTGACTTGGGCCGAAAGGAAAGAGTTTTTTTAGAAAATGAGTTTTGGGAAAGTGAAAGTTTTCTAGAAGGGAATCCTAGGGAGGGAGTTTTTGGAAAGAGAGTTTTTAGAAAGATTTTAAGAGAAGGAGTTTTCAAATGACCAAAATGGAGTTATTTTCCAAAAGGGCTTAAATCTTTCCAAAGGTTACCAAACAACCTATTTCCTTAAAAACCCTCTCTTGAGGGAGTTTTCAAAACCTTTTTTAAAAAATCCTAAGTTTAATCTTCGAATTAACACTTAGTTTTGGGTGCCCTAACTCACTTTAATCAAGTTAAGTGGCGACTCCTATTTTTCTGAAAAGCCCTTAATCAAACCAATTTTCCAACCTAGTCGCACTTGCCTTTCTAGGAGGATGAGTTCTAGTGACAGAGTTCCGTGCTTTCGTGTCCGAGTTGAAAGGACCTTGGATACCCAAAAATTGCGGCGCGACAGTCAAGATCAATCTACCTCTCTTAGAAGCTATCAAGGAAGTTTTGTCTTATACTAAGTTTTTAAAAGATTTGTGCACCATTAAGAGACGGTTGAAGGTTGAAAGAATGTCTTTTTTGCTCAAGATATCAATTTTGTTGTCCAAATTAGGACCCACCAAAATACAAGGACCTGGGATGTCCCATGGTTACTTGTATTATTGGAGACCATAGGATTGAAGGTTATTTACTTGATCTAGGGTAAAGTGTGAACCTATTGCCATACTTGGTGTACGAGCAATTAGGTTTAGAAGAACTTAAGCCTACTTGGCTCACACTTCAACTTTCGAATAGGTTGATTAACGCACCTAGGGGGGTAATGGAAGACATTTTAGTGCAAGTGGAGAAATTTTACTATCCCGCGAACTTTGTTGTCTTGGACACTCAATCAATTGTGGACCCCAATACACAAAATCATATACTGGTCATTCTTAGTCGCCCCTTCTTAGCCACATACGATGCCATCATTCATGTGCAAAGTGGTCTTTTAAAGTTATCTTTTGGTAACATGACTATCGAGTTAAATATGTTCAACGCAAGGAAGCAACTGAGTGTGAGGATATTAGGAAGTAAATTTTCTCGATACTTTTATCCAAGATCATTTTGAGAGGCATTATGTAGAGGATCCATTGGCTAGAGTGCTCATGTTTAGCGAGAGTCTAACTTGCTTGGAAAATGAAGATAAGGGGGTAGGTGAGGAGGTTAGAGAGCTAGAGGTCGTACATGTTATGGCGGTGGCTCAATGGACCCCCACTTTTTAACTTTTAACCCTTAACCCTATCAAACCTCAACCATCGAAACTCAAAGCCCCAATACCCGAAAGGAAACCATTTCTCTCCACTCTTAAATATTCATTTTTGGAAGAGGGTGAGTCATATCCGGTAGTCATATCTTCATGTCTATCGGAGACTTAAGAAGAGAGTTTGTTAGAGGTGCTCAAGAGGTACCGAAAAGCTATAGGTTGGACAATAGCCGATCTTCAAGGGATTAGCCTCCTTGTGTGTACCCATCGCATTTACCTTGAGGAAGGGACTAAAGCGGTGCGTAAAGTGCAATGGCAATTGAACCCAACCATGAAAGATATTGTGAGAGGAGAGGTTTAAAAATTGCTTGATGCGGGTATCATCTACCTCATATCTGACTTTATATGGGTTAACCTAACTCAAGTTGTCCCTAAGAAATCTAGAGTGATGGTGGTGCAAAATGAGAACAATGAGTTGATACTCACTCGAATTCAAACCTAGTGGTGTATATGTATAGATTATCACTGTCTTAATGCCATCAGTGGCAAGGATCATTTTCCCCTTCCCTTCCTTAATCAAGTGCTTGAGCATGTAGTGGGGAGGGCTTATTATTATTTCCTTGATGGTTATTGAGGATATAATTAACTAGAAATAGCCATAAAAGACTAAGATAAAACAACTTGCACATGTCCCTTTAGCAATTCGCTTACAAGCGAATGCCCTTCGGGTTGTGTAACGCTCTTGCCACTTTTCAAAGATGCATGATGAGCATTTTTAGTGATATGGTAGAGTGAATTTTAGTGGTTTTCATGGATGATTTCTCCGTTCATGGGGACACGTATGAACAATGTCTAACCAATCTAGAGTTCGTGCTCAAGCGAAGTGAGCAGAGTCATTTATTTTTGAATTGGGAGAAGTGTCACTTTATGGTGACACAAGGTATAGTCTTAGGTCACATCATTTTTGGGAGGGGTATTGAGATAGATCCTACCAAGGTTGAGTTGATTAAAAAACTACCTACCCCTAGGACCATTAAAGATGTGTGATCCTTTCTTGGGTATGTCGGGTTCTACCAACGTTTCATTCAATCCTTTTGTGTCATCTCTAGGCCTTTATGTGTCTTATTGGTGCAAGATACACCACTTGAGTAGACTCCATCTTGCCAAATAGCATTTGACAAATTTAAGAATCATTTGATGTCAACTCTTATAATCCAATCTCCATATTGGAGTCTACCCTTTGAGCTTATGTGTGATGCTAGTAATTACGTTATAGGAGTCATTTTGGGCCAAAGGAAAGACAAAAAACCTCATGTGCTTCATTATGCTAGTAAGACATTGAATGATACCCAAGTGAACTATACCATCACCGAAAAAGAACTATTGGCCATAGTCTTTGCTTTGGACAAGTTCATTCTTACTTGATAGGATCATTAGTGATTGTTTACACCGATGCTAAGCCTAGATTGATCCGGTGGATTTTTCTTCTTTAGGAGTTTGTTGACTCCATGCCTTGATTTTGATGATTACAAAACATGTCTTTGTTATCTAATGGTCCTACTTAGTGTGTAGATTATGTAGTGCATTAATCTCAATAAGATTATGACTTGAAACTTATCACATTGGAAGACATTGGAAGAATTGTGTGTTGCAAGCATACCAAGTATTGTTGAAGGTTGGTGAGTATAATGGGTTGACACATTTTATTTAAGACCTCTCAACAAGATTATGATTAATGATCACTTAGATTTGAAGAGATGGACTTGAAAAGGAGATCGGCATAAATGAAAAGTAGCTCGACAGCAGTTGAAAATAAGAGATTTCAAGACCTGGAAGCTTTCTTGGAAGATTTGAAGATGTTTTGAAAGTATGGAAGAAAATATAACAAGACTTGGAAGCTATCTTAAAGAAGTCTTGGATTAATGAAGGAAGCTATGTTGATTGAAGAACTCTAAAAAGAATCAAATTATTTGAATTTATCTTGAAGAGATTGAAGGTATTCTTGAAAATCAACTTGCTTTGAAGAAATCATTTCAAGCTTTAGAAGCTTCATTTGGATAATAATTGACGATCTTGAAGACTTTGAAGTTGTTTGAAGAAAACTTGCAAAAGATATGGAACTACTGGAAAAAGGGTCAACTCATGAATTCCCAAGAGTTGGCTCATTCAAACAGTGGAGTGAATAAAAAGGATTCTGATGAAAGTGGTCGACCCCTTCTAACTCAGGAGTTGACTCCTCAGTCCAAAATGCAAAGTCTTGAAGAATGTCCAAAAGCGTTAACTCCTTGTTTCTCAGGGGTTGACACCTTTGGACAGAGCCTTGATGAAGTTTGGTTAAAAACTAAAAGAGTCGACCTCTCATTCTTCAAGAGTTGACACATTCGAATAGAGTTTGGACAAAAGCTAAAAGGGTTGACCTTTCAATCTTAAGGAGTTGACACATTTAGACAGAGCCTTGGTGAAAATAGACAAAACTCTAAAAGAGTCAACTCCTATTTCTCAAGAGTCAACACATTGGGACAGAGAGTTAAGGAAAATGACAATAGAACAAAAAGAGTTTACCCCTTTAGAAAAAGGGTCAACTCCTAGACTGTAACGGCTAGTTTTTTAAATGGTCTCTTAGCTTGATCTCACATTAAATGCACTCTCAACCACCACCAACGGCTAGAATCAATTCAAGGCCATATATACAAGATCCCCACAACATATATACACAAGAATCTAAGAATTTAAGTGATATACAATAGATTGAAAGTTGATTCTATGCACCGAACAACAACATTCTCTTAGTCGGGGTATTCTTTGCACTTCCACTTGCTTATACACTCTTTGAGAGAGTTATCCATTGTATAATCTATGTATCTTGTATACCTAAGAGTTTGAGTGATCTTATTAAAAATATTCTTAAGTTTGAATGAAGCTTAGACAAAATCACTTGAGGCTTTGAGAGCTTAGAAAGAGCTCTTGTAAAAAGTAATCTAGGCATTTGGGCAACTAGCACCTACTGTGTGAAGGAGTTTTTGCACAGTAAAAGACTTTCAAGGGGATCTTAGGAGTGAGGATGTAGATCACACTTTGTGATCGAACCTCGATAAATTTGGTACTCTTCATTGTGCTCTATTTTTCTTCCTTACTTATATCACTTGCTTGCATTGCATCTTATTATTTGTTTGCTTGGTTTATAGTTTGATTAGCTACTATTACATTACTTAATTAATTTTTAATTGAATTGTTTGTGATTATATTTGAAAAACCCAATTTACCCCCCCTATTGGGTTGCCTACTTGAGCCAACAAAGTTCAATCATAAGATTAAAGATAAGAAGGGGGTAGAGAACGTAGTAGCGGATCACCTTTCTAGACTCCCCTTTGAGCCTCCCACCATTCACTACTCCCCCATTAATGAAACTTTCCCTAATGAACAACTCATGCTTTGTCAAGCCGTAACACACACTCTTACTCCTTGGTATGCTGACGTAACCAATTATTTGGCCACAAAGGCCATTGCTTCTCATTGATCTTCCTTGGATAAAAGGAAATTCTTTCGGGTTATGAGGCAATTAGTTCTAAGATGTGTGCTGGATGAGGAGTTTAATAGTATGATGACATTTTGTCATTCTCATGCTTATAGAGGCCACTTCTCTTCGAAGAAGACCACGACCAAGATTCTTCAATGAGGGTTGTATTAGCCCTTGATGTTTAAGGATGTTTATGCCTATTGTCTAGCTTGTGACTGGTGCCAAAGACTATAGAGTCTCTTTCGACGGCACATGATGCCCCTTAACCCCATTACCATTCTTGAGATATTTGATTGTTGGGGGATTGATTTCATAGGCCCATTCCTTAGTTCATTTGGTTATCTTTTCATCTTAGTAGCAATTGACTATGTGTTAAAATAGGTAGAAACCATTGCCACAAAGACAAATGACCACCAAGTCGTGGTTAAATTTTTGAAAGAAAATGTATTTTTTAGCTTTGGCATGCCACGGGCCATCAGTAGTGACGGGGGCTCCCATTTTTGCAATAGGCCATTTACTACTTTGATGCATAAGTATAGCACAGTGCACAAAGTTGGACTTCCTTATCATCCTCAAACGTAATGCCAAGTTAAGTTGGCAAATCGAGAGATCAAGCATATCCTTGAAAAGACCATCAACCCTAATACAAAGGATTGGTCTCTTCAGTTAGTGGATGCTTTATGGGCTTACCTCACTGTCTATACGACCATTCTTGGTGCTTCACCCTATAGACTTGTTTATGAAAAAGCTTGTCACCTTCTGGTGGAGATTGAACACAAGGCCTATTAGGCGATTTACCGATGCAATGAAAGTTTTGATGAAGCGGGCACCCATAAGAAGCTCCAACTCAATTAGTTAGAGGAACTTAGAAATTATGCGTTTGAGAATGTTAAAATTTCTAAGGCCTGCATGAAGGCCCTTCATGACCAACATATCTTGAGAATATCTTTTAAAGTTGGTCAAAAGGCCCTACTTTATGATTCACGCTTACATCTTTTTCCGACCAAACTTAGAAGTAAGTGGTCGAGCCCTTACCAAATTAAAGAAGTTTTCTCTTATGGGGCGGTTGCAATTTAAAATTTCACCAACAGCTTGTCTTTCAAGGTTAATGGGCGACGTTTGAAGCCCTACTTTGAGCGATTTCAAGGAGAGATAGATTGTGTGGATCTCATTGATCCACCAATCTTGGTATAAGATTGATCCGTTGATGATGCTTAGTTTAAGAGTATGATATTTTATTTTCGGTTTTCTTAGTTTTGTTTATGGCATTCTTTAGTTAGAGGTAGAGTGTAGTCGTCTTCTCCTTGAGTTTCACATGCTATTCTAGTACTACACTTTATTGTTCATGAAGAATGTCATACATTCTTTTGTTTCCTCTTTTCTTTGCACTTTATTTTTGTCTTTTCTTCTTTTGTTTTCTTTTGTGTCAGTGGATGCAAGTGTAGGGAGAGAGAGAAGGTGCCGAGATTCTTTGCTCTCTAGTCTTGATTTGATGCATTATTGGTAAGAGGGAAGCATCCATGTAGAAAGTTGGGTTAGGCACTGGGGGGGGAGGGGGGGGGGGGGGGGGGGGGGGGGGGGGGGGGAGGGTGGGGGGAGAAATGCTTTATATTTACATTTGCGTGAGTCCCTTTTTCAAAGCTATCTTCATTTCTTTTTGCTTTCTCGTTCTTCCTTTCTCTCTCTTTTTCTTCATGGCCTCTAAAGGTGGAGGTGAGATGAGTAAATCAACCACTGTTAAGGAGGGCACAGTTGATCCCTACAGTGGAGCTTTTCTAAAGGCTTTTGTCCCCATTGCTGAGTCGAGTCTTAAGGAGGACCACGCCATCAAGGTGGCTTGCTTGGTGGCTCCCCATCTTCTTGATGACTCTCCCTGCCCCGTTGGTGCTCCACCGATGAAATCTGTGAAATCGAAGGGCAGCCCTTCCCGTACGAAAAAGATGTAATGGCGTAGCTTTTAGGAGAGTGTGCATTTAGGGTTTGATGCTTTTACTCGTGTATTGTGGCCACTTTATTATTTACTGCCCTTTCTCTTATGCCATTGTAGTTTTTTATGCTTAGTAATAAAATATCGGTGTGCTACGTTCATTCGGTTGTTCCTCTTGTTTCCTGTCTTTCCTTTGTTCCTTCATGGTTTTATTCTCTCGAAATGAGGCCATTGTAAGCTTTAAGTTGGGGGGAGGAACCATTTCAATGGCTTGTGCTTTATTCGTGGGTGTAATTGGTTATTCTAATGGTTTGCAAAAATTCAGGGGGGTTGTTGGCATGATCATGTGGATGTTTCCCCTATTTTTTCTGAGAAAATTTTTGTAGGATTTTGAGTTTTGATCGACCGATCGATCATCCGATTGATCGAATGGTTGATCAATCGATCGGATACGTCAGCATCATTTGGACTTTTGAAGGCATTCATTACTGAACGATCGAAAGTAAGCGTAAACGATTGATTGGCAATTCGATCGATTACTCAAGGCTTCAATCGTTCGCTAGGGGGATCGATCGCTTTAATGAAGCAATTGATCGGTGTCTAATTTCTATATAATGCTGACTACTCTCATTTGAGATCCGTTCAATCGCTTAAAGAGAGATTTTTTAGAGATTCAAGTTATTCTGACACAACGAGACCCTTTCAGATCATTCTAGTGGACCCCACTTCTAAGACTTGCCATACTCTATCCTCCTATGGGCATTCCTACTCCCATTCTCCTTTCTTATTCATTGCTACTTTTATTTATAGGAGTTTGCAGGGGTTAAGGGAGTGTACTGTTATTCATTTATTATTTGCTATATTGTTGTTGGTTCTCATTAGTATAGTTGGTAGAGTGCTAGGGTCAGGGCTTGCCTTGGCCACTGCGATGGACCAGTAGGCCAATTGAGCATCTCGAAGGGGTGTAGAGCCGGAGGTGTATGATGAGACTCGTTTCAGAGGGATAAAGCAGGAGAGAGAGCATAACCAGCTCTGGGGTAGGATGAAGATAGTGGTTGAAGTGCGCTGGGTTGTGAGGCAGTTTGATGAGGATCGTTACCTTTAGCTTGAGCCTATTACTCATCGTCATTGGTTGGGTTTAGCTAGATTTAAAGGCCAGTACTTAGCTACTCTAGGGGCTGAGTTCATGGCCAATATTTCTTCAAACATGACCTCTAATCAATTTATCATTCAGTTCTGGGTGAGCGGTAGTCAGATAGTGATTACTCGTGATTCGTTTGTAGAGTACTTTGACCTCCCTAGGGTAGCTGATCCCTAGTTCAATTATGATGGGTTGGGTGCCCTTTCTTATGAAGAGATATATGCAGAGATTCTAGCCCTCAGGCAAACGTGGCTCACTTCCCAGGCACTTATTAGGCAACTTGCCACTCGTTATCACTCACTTTTCCTTTGGACTTGTTATACTATCTTTCCTTTAGGTAGGATGGTGGAGTGTAATAGACTTAAGAGCCAGCTTTTGTGGGCCATTAGGACGGGTCGAACCATCTATCTTTCTCATTTTATATTTATGGCACTTTGGGCCAATACGTAGTTAATGATCACCCAAGCCAGCATCCCCTTTGGCTGCTTTCTCACTGTGAGGATTAAAGTAGCAGGGGTGAGTGTTGCTGACATGATTCTCATGACTTCGAAGATGGACATCGACTTGGTCATGAAGAAGAGGGTAGCAAGATAGTTGGGGGTGTTCAGAGGAGAGCCCAGGCAGCTTATCCTCAACTGGCTCAACTAGTTCAGTCAGGACAGCAGCCAGAGTAGCAGGCAGTTCAGCCACCACCTCAACTAGAGCAATAGCAGGGTTAGGGAGGATCTCTCATAGAGACGTTACTTTAGCAGCAGAGTCAGCTGATGCTATTACATTCTTAGACCTTTGTTACCATTCGGGAGCAGATGACAGCTCAGCAGACCGAGCGAGTCTAATGGCGAACAAACATTGTGGGTAAGTTGACTGCACTTACGAGCAGGTTCGACCAGCAAGACACTGCTATAGTTGCACTCGCCACATAGTTGACTACTATTCAAAAGCAGCAGCAGGCTCAGTCTACCCATCTTCAGGAGATCATCCAGCATATAGGACATCCACCTTCGGATGACGAGGATGATCTTTTTGCAGCATATCATGGATTTTAAATACACTTTAAACTTGTATGTCATAGTAATCCATTTCATGTTGTATCTAAAACTCTATTTTGTTATAGTGGATGTCCATTTTGAGCTTTCCTGGTATATATCTCTTGTATTGCCCTTATTGTTATCATGTATAGACTTTTCAGTTATCGGTGTGCTTTCACATCGATGTATATGTTTCATCTGTACTTTTCTAATAGAGATTTGGGTATTGTATGGTCTCAGTATTGTTCTTTCTTGGTTTTGGCACATTTTCTTATATATTTTTCATGTTGATTTCTAGCTATTCATGGTGGATGTGTTGACTCTTTATTTATGAGGTACCGAAACACTACTTGGGAAAGTGCCACTTGACATTAGAAGATAAGGATCTTTGCATGTATCTTAACTCAAGTTGATGTTGCTTTACTCTTTACACCTAAAATTTTGTGAGGTTGTTTCATCCATGCATTAGTAGAGGGGATTTCATCATTATGTACGATCATGCTTTATAACTTCCTTCATTACTATCTTTTGCATTTTCATCCTTACACTAGTGGAGATTTTTACCTAATGAGTTTTAGAGCAGTTATCACATTTCGGAGTGATTACATCTACTAAAGGATTAATTCTTCACTCTCATCTTCTTTAATAGCTTCATTATACTTGCATTTGATTCATGAGTTAAGTATTGATCTTGATGTTGACACTTATATTCTATGGAATATTTTGGTTTTGTACTTCTGAGATATGATTCTAGGCCCTCATTCTTCTTGATAGCTATGACTTTCCTTTTGAATGAGCCATATATTCTTTTTAACTTCCTTTGTCACCTTTCTTCTCTCGTTGTTACCAATGTGATGTAATATTTTATCTCTATCATTTCTTGCAAAGGGTCGCCTTTAAAGAAAAAAAAAAAAAAAAAAGGAGTGAGTTGTATTGGGGCATTGAAAAAGATAGTAAAACAAAAAAGGAGATTGGTTGGAGAGTTTAATAGAAAATGAGCATATTGTAAAGGTAAAATATTGAATGCGAAAAAGAAAGTATCAAATGGTTGGCAATAAACAAAAGAAAAAAAAAACATGTTACAAAGTTGAAAAAAAAAAAGTGAAGGAAAAAATTAGAGGAAGTGATAGAGGAAATTGTTTTGAATCCTAAAAGGGAAGAGTGGCATTGTTGTTTATTCATCATTTCATGCCTTGATCACATATGATATGACCTATGTTTATCCCTCTTTACCTTTACTTTATACCTCTTCTACTCTTCCCTTTGTGCCTTAAAAAGGACCTAGTTGATCCAAGTTGTGCTTAATTGAGAATTTCATTGGAGTATAATCTCTATCTTGTCAACCTCTTTAAATCCATGCTCAACTATGAATGTTCTTTCATGAAGCAATGCTAGGTGGATACATTTATACATCTTTACGGTTGTTGTGATGGGTATGTTCACTTGATTTCTTTTTACATTTACTCTTTTGATGAGCATACCATTGTAAGAGCCATGTAAGCCTTTATTTGTGAGTGTATGTCGGTGAGTTGTTGAATCAAAGGTTAAAGGTTTAGAAATTCATAAGTGTGTTTCATTTGGGTTATATAGCATAATTTTACACACACACATGTAAGACCTCTCTTTTGTATGAATGATTGCATATCTTTGCATGTGTTAGGGGATAGGAGTGATATTTGATGTTAACTTGAGTTGGATCATGCATGGTTTCCTTATTCTTGTCTTAACTAGCAATTCACAAAGATATATTTGTATGTATCATCACTGAAAACTCTCACGAGACAGCACTCATCCACTAGGGGTAACTTAGGAGTTTAAAGGCTTGATGCATAGGCTAAATGTATCTGTGACTCCTACAAAAGTGGAGTTTATCTTGTGTACATACTTATTTTTAGCTATAAAGTTTGCTAGGGACTAGCAAAAAGCTAAATTGGAGGTGTGATTACACTCCAAAAGTGTAATCTTAAAACAAAAGTAGTTGATTATTAGCTCTTCTTGTACATATTAGATTGTTGTTTTATCCTCTAAAATGGCCTAATCATGTTTTGATTTGTTTTTTTAGGAAACAGAGTTTAAATGAAAAGAAAAGTTGTAGAAATCGGTCAACCGATCGATCGTCCCAATGGACCAATCTATAGGCCGATTGATCAATCAACATTCCGTTCGATCAGTGACCTTAGAAAATCCACCGATTGCTGCGACTGCAGAGGTCTCCCAAAACCAAACTTCATAGGGGGTGTTTTCCAATTGAAAAGGGATCGATTTGTCGGTTGATTGACTCCCTACCAGATCAATTGCCCTGCGCAGTCTCTTTTTTTAAACACATGTATATAAGGCTATTTTGGACATTTTTGAAGGGGAGAATCGAATACAATCTCACTCTCTCTCATTGTAGAACTTAGAAAGATGTATTAGAGATAGCCTTTTGTATTTTCTTTGGTTTTCTTAACATTTTTCTTTATTTTCTTTGTAACTAAACACTTGATTTCATATATAAAAGTCTATATCTATTATTTCTAATGTCTTCTCAACACTTCTACATGCTCTCTATGATGGAATTCTCTAGCTAAACTCTTCATGTGGATCTAATTATGAAGATCTATCAAGAATAACATGGAGATTGAAGGGGAGTATTCTAATTCCATTGAATATCTTTAGATTTCTTCTTCTTTACTCAATTGGAGTTGATTTCTCCAAAAAAAACTTAGATTCATAATCATGGTTTGATGAATTTATGGTTTGCTTTTAAAAATCCGACAAGGTTTTCAAATCATACTTCAAGTGGGAGAGACCCCAAGGTTTTCAAGTCTAAATCGAATCTAGGATCCATGGAGAGATCATTGATTTGAGTTATCCAAACTCTCTCTCTCTCTCTCTTAAATCCCATGTGAGAATTGATACATCGGAATAATTGTATCCACATTTCTCTTCAAAATCCATTTGATTCTTTAGTTAACTAATTTGGATTGCAAGTTGGTAGAGTTAATTAGGTTCAATTGTCTAGCTCTAGTCTCAATTGTGCTTAATTCTTTAGCTTAGTGGTTAATTATTTGTATTCCCATTGGGTAATTGATAAGTTGATAGTAAGTTTGCTTAAAATTGATTAGAGGTTAGTTAATCAACTCTCAAAATTCCCAAATGATTTTCGGTCTAATTTTGGTGATAATAAATTCGATTCTGTACTTATATTTGGCAATATCGATTCAATATTTCCCTAATACCATCCCTCATGTTGGTTGTTAGATTTGCACAAATCCCTTGGGGGAGAACTATCCAGGACTTAACTGGTAAAATTATAACACGGCCACTTGCTTTTGAGTGCATGTTTGGACGTGGACCACAATGTTAACTAAAAAAAATTATGCTTTTATTTTTGTTTCAACTACTTTAACATATAACCACCTACATTGGCAATAGAAATTGTAACAACTGCAAAATACACTACCCGAATGTAGATCGGGCCAAACTTTTCACAATAAAATTTCTTTGTTCTTGATAATTAAAATATTTGTTTTAATTCTTGTATTGTTGGAATAAACTTGTGACTAATTAAATAACATAAATTAGGAAAATATTGTAAGTAAAAGTCAAGAAATTAATATTAGTTGAATACTTATGATTTTAAATATCTTTAAATAATACATAAATTGGGTTATAATTTAATAAATTAATGAGTTAAGAATAATTAGAAAAGCTAACTAATTCTTACAATTAAATTGATGAGGTGTCAAGACGTCATTGATTTTAAGCCAACCAAGTTAGAAACTAACTAAAAACCTACCTAGGTTAGCTATATGGTTGGAATGTAAAGAGACGGCAAACTGGAAAAGAGGACAAAAGTTTCAAAATATCTACCTGCATAACTAAATATGAAATTATTAAGAAAATGCATGATTGGCCAATTTTAATTTCTTGAATTAAGTAATTAAGCAAAGACCAAACTACCCTTGTGTTGTCTTCTAGAAATCCAAGAACACATCTTGTAATGACACTTGGCTCACTCAAGGCCCTTGATTTATTAGGGGTCTACATCGAGGGGATAAACTAGGTACTAAAATCCTCATTTTCATGCATAACATGTGGGATGGAATGATGGAGAGAAAGAGAGAGTGTGGAGAGACTTCTTTTATATACATTTATGTATCAAAACTCAGCAAAAATTTTTAGAGAGATAGAGAGGAAGAAGAAGAGAGAAAGACAAAGAGAGAAAGAGAAAGAGAGAGAGGGAGAGAGAAGGAGAAGGAGGCTAATCTTGCTCCCCAACCTTTGGGACATCAAGGGTAACTATCCTACACCATCTCTAAGTTATTTTGATTGCATTTCATGGGGCTGGAAGTGGAGTAGAAATAATTTGAAAACCAAGTTCCATTAATGGCCACTAATGGAAGAGATTTCTCTCCGGGCAACAACAAGGTGTGAGACTAATTTAAAAATGTTCTAGACTAAAAACTATACGTAAACACCAAGTTTGAAGGTCTCAGGTGGTTTGAGGAAAAAATTATGGCCAGATTATCATTTTTAAGTTTACCAGCAAAAATGTGTTGGGTGACCGAATTTAGAAGCTTTTGGCCAAACCCAAGATTTGTCCATGGTCTATGAAGTATGGGGAGAGGTTCTGGGCACTTGGGAGTGGTCAAGGATGATCGAAAAACCCAAAACAATAGAGTTACATGTCGTAGTACTACACCGGCAAAGAATAGTCACTTCACCGAAGTTTTTCTTCAACCATTGGCCACGACTACCGGTGAGGCCAGTGCCAAATGAAAGGTCTTTCAGTCTAGTTTTCAACGCCGCTAATCTTGCATTATTTTGAGTTAAAATAGGAACATTATGGCCATCGGAAGGCAACCGAGTTGCCAAGGCAGCGAACCCAAACCCTTGGAGAAGAAAAGTGCGGTCCACCACCACCCCTTTCAAGTGGAGGTGCGTGGGGGAGCGTGGGACACCCTATGGACCCCAATGTTTTTTTGTAAAATTCATATTGTAATATAATAAATATTTTAAAACTGGTTTAGTATTTTTCTGACACTAGAAAATATTGTTTTCGAATTTACTGGTGTTTTATCAAAGAAAAATCATAAAAGTAATTTCTGAATAGTTAAAAATATTTAAAAATTATTTTTATACACTACAAAAATACTCTAGAGATTTGGAATATTCTTAACATCCAAATCAAACTTTAAAATGTTTCGACTCTTAAGGGCAAAACGATCATTTTGACATCGTTATCCGAAAAAGGGCAAACTTGACTTTATTTTGAAAAAACTGGATATTAGGATTTCAAAATAAGTATAAAAACCTTATATATATAAATAAATATATTTTTAATCATTTTTACAAAAAATGGATAGATTTTACAATCTAAGACGACATAAAAATTGCTCGTTTTACATCAGAACAACTGTAGGACTAAGTTAATCAATGCTGGATACTTGGGATTTAGGAAACACAATGGGAAAGTCTTGCATTCATATATACTAACTTAGTTCTAAATACTAATACAAGCGATGACGTGTTTACAGCTTGCACACAAAACGAGACAACAACAGGGAACAATTAAACTAAACCGAATTTCAGGTAGGGGATTCATACCCTCTATTACAATGATAGTATAACTATTGAAAAATTATTTCAATTTCAAAAATTTCAATAATGTTACTTTATAATTATATTTTATGTCTTGTCTTTATTATTGTAAATATGCATAAATCGAGATAACGATAATGATTTTTCAATTGTCATAAATCTTAAATCAATTGCATAATGTTTAAAAAAGATGGCTATATGGTAATGTGCTATAAGATGATACTCCCAGCGTGAAAGAGAGGAGTTATATTTACAAACATATATTAATAAGAGCCTAGTCAACTGGGTCGTAAAGTGGTGACTGTCTCGCCTTCTAGACTTGAGTGGTTGGCAATGGAAGTTACAAGGGTGGATTTCTTCTAACGTGTAGATGTGAAGAGGAAGAAGAGTCTCGTCTTCCGGACCGTTGTGGTTAGCAAATGTGCTATAAGGGTGAAAACTTCTGGTATGACGGTGGGGGCTCTGTTAAATTACAAAACTACTTCAAGATTTAATAACCTCATGAGATTCAAAGTTTGTATCGTTTGATATGACATATTGTGAAATATATATCATATCAAATGAAATAATTACTTTTGAACTGGAATATTTTTATTATAAATCGTTATCTCTTTACGTCTTATATTGAAAAGTATTTACATTGTGATTGTTAGATATATTTCCTACTGAGTTTCACAACTCACTTCATTCATGGGCAAACATTCCAGATAACAGGAAGTAAGCTAACATGTCTTGGGAATACTTATGCTAAGTTGAACTGCTAATTAGGAAACAGATATGTACATAGCACAAGTTATGATAACAATATTGGTTGTAATAGGCCTTAGGTATTAAGGACTTAGTTATGTAATCAATATTTAGTACAATATTTTGGCTTCTGTGGGGGTGAATTTATAGTTTATTATTATTATTATTATATTTGAAGTAGAAGTT
This sequence comes from Euryodendron excelsum, assembly GCA_033060915.1. NCBI lineage: Eukaryota > Viridiplantae > Streptophyta > Magnoliopsida > Ericales > Pentaphylacaceae > Euryodendron > Euryodendron excelsum. Next base: position 21,305,420 of record CM065387.1, read on the forward strand.
ATATTGAGCCAGATGTCAGTCGGGTTATTTTATTTATATTACAATTCATTACTTTATTTGTATTTATCATTTACACCCTAATATCTTTTCGGGTGAGAAAAACTAGGGTGTGACAGAAATTTCTACAACACATTGTAGGAAGTCCATTTCCTAATAGTAACAGGAGCACATATACGCAGTCTTTGGAATTTTTTAAATGTTCACTATTATTGTTGTCATTACCATTATTAAGCAATGACGTTTGAAATATGGTAATTATTGCTAGATCAGGAAGGTAGTTTGCACGATAAAAGAGGACAAAAAAAATATATTAGATGATTATCGCAAAGCATTAGTCTTTTTGAAGCGATTTCTTTGTTGCTTACAATTTCACCTGCCCTTTGCTCCTTCGAGCTCCTACATTTAGTATCTGTAGTCCATTATTAAGAGAGAGGAAAAAATGGTTCTTCACCATCTTTGTCATGCCTCATAGTTAGAGGAAGCATATCCCACTAATGTTGCCGATATGTTATGTAAGGCAAAAAATGTATAAATGACCATATAGTCTTATATGAGTATAAATGTTCCACTTTTAGACCACAATAGGTTGTTGATTCTCCTGTAATTCAGTGATATCCAGCTTATAGTATTGATAACCTGATTGTTGAGGACTTAAATTCGACTCCTTTCAGGAGTAGATAATAGATAGCGCTGTAAATGATATGATTGTTAGGCTAATTATGAGCTTGTGACAATTGTGTAGTTGGACTTTCTTATACAGGTGAATTTACAAATTGATGTAAGTCTCATGCTATTAGTGAATTATCACCTATCGATTAAGATTTTTTTTAAAATAAAAAAATGACCACACTAGCTCATAAAAATCGTCCATCTCATAATACCATGATATTGTTTTCTTAAAGAGCATATTTCATGCAGTAGAGAGTTAAACTGCAGTTCATTTTCTTTTCATTAGCGCATGTGCAATCTAATACACTATTATGTTTCATTAATTGTTTGGCATGACAATTGTCTAAAAAGAAATTAGTTGACAAAGGTAGAGCATCCAATATATGCGACCAAAGAGTTTAATATTGTTTTATCTTGGGACGAAGAAAATACAAAAAGAAAATAAAAAGAGATACCATAAATGGTTTTCAAGGTGCGGGTATACATAGTAAAAATAGGTAATGGTAATTAACCCCACCATTAACTACATGTCCTATCAAGACCGAACTTGTAACTTTTAATACTCTGCCTATCTTGTAAAGATTTAGCTAAGTGAAAAGGATTCATTCAGATCAACATGAAGGTCCTACTAGCATTGCATTGTCAGAACCCATGTTCTTCATTTGAAAGAGATTGACCTCCTTACTTTTCTCGTGGTACAATCCTCTCTAAGAATCGGAATGAAGCCAAACCGTGTGGAATGTTGGTAGTGGGTCATGGTAGAGTTAGTGCTAGCAAACCGTGTGGGATGTTGGTTGGTAATGCACAAAAGCATCAAAACTCGTATTTTTTTAAGGCACAAGAAAATCATTCCCTATAGTGTTACCTTATTCTGTGAAATGTGTAAGGAAGAGCTAGAAGATTGTGATCATTTACTGCTAGGGTGCAAATTAGCCTAGTACGTTTGGAGCAATATCCTCAATTGGTGGGGTGTTTTCTGGATTTCTCTAGAGAATTTGGAACAACACTTATCATGGTGGAAGGAGCAGAAATTCAGTGCACTTGGAAAGCTCATCTGGGACTCCTTATTCCAGGCTATTCTCTGAAACATCTGGCATGAAAGAAATGAAGTCATCTTCAATGGTAAACTATCCAGATGGGAGGGCATTGTTGAAGGTACCAAATTGCACGTTCTTGAATGGGTGCAAGCATATACAAGGGTTGGATCTGTAACCTGTTTTAATTTTTTCCATTCTATCCAGGGAGTTACATCTCTTGATCATTTGAAACTAATCTGTCTAGGTTTTTTTTGCTTTTTTTTTTTAAGTTGCCTGCTGGTTCTTGGTCGTGATCTGTGGAAACTTGCATAGCCTTTGTGGCTTTATTTTTCCGTTGTACCTTCCTCTGCCTTTGGCTTATTAATCCAATTTATTGTTAAAAAAAATGTTATTAAAACATAAGAGTAAGCAAAAAAATAAAAGAAGTTAGATAATTTTAACACTTTTTTTGGTCGAATAATGAAAGCCACACAATTTTTAATAGTGAAAAAAGTTAGGAAATTTTAGCAATTTTATGGTAAAGGTAGAAAGAATAGTTCAATAGTAGTGGTGCCTCCACCATATTTGTAGTCATGAGTTTGACTTACTCACCCCTAAGATTTCGGCCTTCTGATGTACCAAACAATAAAAAAGAAAAACCAGTAAAGCTCCTTGCTCAAACTGTAGCAATTTGGGATGAATTAAAAAACTTCAAATAAATATATGTATAAAAGCAGCTTGTAATTCACTAGTGACAACGCCAAAGTACAAATCCTAATTCTAGTCTTATAAAAATATTATACAAAAAAAAAAAAAAAAAAAACTTCACCAAAAAGATGTCATGCTAACATTTTTATAATTAAAAGGCCTACTGATGGCCACTAACTTTAAAGTGACTTGCCCCAGTTTAGACACATTACTCTCTCTCTATATATATTCAATACATACACTCAATGATAAAATTAGATCATTCTTAATTATATTAAGGATAAGGATTTCCTCCAACTCAGGTAGGAGAAATCCTTGTCCTTATATTAATCCATTGTTGCAAGATCAAATTTGTGTTGAACATCAAATTAGTGGTACAGATCCTAAGACTCTTACAAGGGCATATTAAAGGCTTTAATTACTGAGTTTCATTGAGAAGTGATAGAATGGATGGGACGTAGTCTTGTGAGAGGGCGGAGTGTTATATGTCTCGTTGTTTGTATAACAACTATAGCTTATTAGTTGACAAATGTTTTTTTGAATATTAAATTTAAATGCATGCTTTTTAGAAGAACCCTATTTGAGGAGGGTTCGGGTTGCCCCACTCATCCCATCCCCATCACCAACCCCATTTAAAACATCTCATCCTATCCTAAATAGGACGGGTCTAAGACGGCTCCTAACATTTCCAGGCAAATTGTCATCCTTATTTCCGGCCATGGGAATGTGTTGAGATTCTTAGAGGAAGAAAAGGAGTGGAAGAAGATAAACAAGGATGAAAAGAGGTGGAGATAACTGAGGTCACCAGAAATGATGGTGGTTCATGATAGATGGCTATGACCAAGGAGGTGGTGCTCGAAGATAAGGAAGGTGGTGGTGGCAGATGGCGGAAACCCATCTCTTTATCTCAACTTTTTCCACTCCAGTTTATTAGTTTCCTATTATGCCGTCCAATGTGGCCACATGGCTAGCATGTGCTACTTTTCCATTTGATTCCTAACATCCATAAGGATTGGACCAACTGACAATCAATTAAAAAATTTGGAGTTAAATTTGTTACAAATAAAACTGCAGGAATAAAATTAATACGAGGAAACTACAGGGACTACCAATATAATTGACGTGAAGGTTTTTTACTGCTATTTGAGCAAATTGTCTTGACAGGGTCTCATTCAAAGGAATTACAAGATAATGGCCGGTAAATCAAGTTACATAACTAAAATTCAAACGAATATAGCTTTTATATCCCTTCAACACCCTCCATTAAAATTGAGAGAACAGTGATAACATTTTTGTTTTTTGAACAAGAAAAAGTATTGCAATCCCTTAGCTAGTTGTTTATGGAAAGGTGTGACCTATACCTGTTGTACCAAATCATTGGAAAGCATAAAGAACTGAGTTCCCAAAATGTCCCTGCATCACTGCTACACCAATCATACAATGATATTGTCATAAGCATGTTTGGTAAAAAAAATTAGCTAACCAAAAGCCGCAGCAAAGGAGCTAGCTAGTATTTATGTAAGAACTTCATTGCTATCAACTATATGTTATCTATTGTATGTAACTTTAAATGTAACAAGTACAAGCAATGCAATGTGAGTAGCACTAAGGAATGTGATGGGGCCATAAGTGAGAATCAAACTGCTTTTGTAAAAGGAAGGCAAATATTAGATGGAGTTCTAATAACAAATGAGGTGATTGAGGAATGGAAAATGAATAAGTCAAAGGGCTTAGTCATGAAATTGGACTTTGAGAAAGCATTTGATAATGTTAATTAGGGTTTTTGACACAAATGATGTCTAAACTGAACTTTGGATTCAAATGGTGCAAGTGGATGAAAGAATGCTTATCTAGTGCTTGGGTTTCTGTCTTGGTGAATGGATCACCAGCGAAGGAATTCAAAATGTACAAAGGTTTAAGACTAGGTGATTCACTATCACCGTTTTTTATTCATTATAGTAATAGAAGGACTCACATTCTCCTCCAAAGGGCAAAAACTATGGATCCCATCAAAGGTTGCTCTGTGGGCTCTAATGGTATGTATATTTCCCATTTTCAATTTGCTTATGATACCTTATTATTTTGCCCTACTGACTTAGAGGAAACAAGAACTTTGAAAAGAATTTTGAGATCATTGAACTCCTTTCTGGCCTTTTAAAAATAAAAATAAAAAAAACAGTGGTGAGTGGGATCGGAGTTGATGATGGTTTTTTAGCAAAGGTCATGGATATTTTTGAGCTGTAAACAAAAAAAAATCGCAACTCTTCCCGTGAAATACCTTGGTCTTTCCATAGGAGCTAATCCCAAAACTTCAAAAGTTTGGTCAAGGGTTTTAAACAACATAAATTCCAAATTAGCTATGTGGAAGAGGAGATACCTGTCAATTAGTGGTATATTAACTTTAATCAAATCCACTCTATCAAACCTTCTAGTTTATTACTCTTCAATGTTTAGAACCCCCCTCAAGGTCTGCAAAGAGATTGATAGAGTTTAGAGAAGATTTTTATTGGGCGATCACAAAGACAAAAAAGGTATTCACTGTGTAAATTGAAACAAAGTCACTATCAGCAAAACTAAAGGTGGCTTAGGATTGACCCCTATAAGAGTGTTAAACATGGTCTTATTAGCCAAATGAAGGGTTATCAATCTTGATGAAGGATATTCTAATGTCAAATGAAGACCAGAGAAGTTACAAGGATAAAATGAATTCAAATCTCAAAGTCACAATTTGTAAAGGGCTCGCTACCTTCTTATGGGATGAACCTTGGACTGATGGTCCTTTACTGAAAAAGAGCTTTTTCAGATTGTTCCTTCTATCAAATAAGAAAAAATCTCTATTTTCATAAATAAAGGAGGAATCAGGATCATGGAATTTTAAGTTCAGAAGAAGATTGTTCTGTTGGGCGAATAACAGCTTAGAACATCTCAAGTCCTTAGTGCTTAATTTACCCTTAAATGGAAATGGCAAGCACTCAGTCGTTTGGAAAGTTAATAAGAATCTGTGAAATCTTTTTGTAATGAATTTGAAGAGGAAACCTCTCAAGATCAATTTGTATTGAAGCAGATTTGGAATTTATGGGCACCCTTAAAGTTCAGATACTCTATTGGTTAGCTCTTCAGGAAAGAATTAAAACAAGAATGTTCTTTGATGGGGACCGACTAGGGACACCCTTAACAGTCCGACCAAGAGAAAGCACACACGGGCTGTCAGATTCAGTTGATGACATATTGCGCATTACGATGGTCGAAGACCCAGCCCTAAACATGCTGATATCTCAAAGGACGCAGATGGGATCTAAAGAAGGAAAAGCACCACGATAGGAGAATCGACCCTGAGAGATCCAGCTGACTGGGGCCTGATCAAGAAGGTCATGACCGACTAGCCCCTGGCTGACCACGGCCGAGTGGGCCACGCCCGAGCAGGTCCTGCAAGATGGGACCGATCATTCGTCCCACCTCTCACGCCAGCGAAAGCCATCATGGACAACCCAATCATGATAACGTGTTCCCGTCTCCAAGACTTCGCGTGTAGGAGGCAGTCACCTCACTCACCCTGACACATGCCTAAGGGAGCGCCACGTCTTGAAGATTGGACAACCACTCCTCCCACTACCCTGCCACCAGTCAAGATCCCCAATGCCAGGCTACCATGTGGAGAGACAGCCGTCTCCCACCTTCCCCATTTATGCAACGGCCCTCTAAGGCTACCAGGGTGCCTGCCAATATAAAAGAAAAGATCATTTTCTCCAAGAAGGTACGCAAACAAAAAACCCTAGCCAAAAAATCTGTTGATCTCCCTAGAAACCTAACTTAGGCATCGGAGTGCCATTGGCAGGCATCACACCAGTGCCCTTCACTCTTTTTCCTTCTTAGATTACACTGAAGCTGATCGTTGCTGGCTTAGGCACCGACTTACTGTATCATCAGTTGGCGCCGTCTGTGGGAAACAATTGTTTTCCATTTTCATGGTCGTCACCAAGTCTGGCACTTCACGCGTTCCCTTACCCATGGCAGATCAAAACATCGACCGGGTCGCCGGTGACCAAAGCACCGATAGAGTTGCAGCCCTCGAAACTCGTATGGCCAATGTTATGGCCAACATGCAGATGCTGATTACCCAAAACCAGGAGTTGCTTCAATGACTCCCCGCTGCCCCCGCAGAAGGACAACTGCCCAGAACCCAACCGGAGAATGAAAGAAGTCACGCTAGCCGAGACGTGAACGAAGATCCCGTCTTACCTACCGGCAGCCTCTCGCCCCCTGGCACTGTGCCACTGCCCCGAGAGGACCATGCTCCACCGGACGAAGCACAAAGCCGGGCCCCTGGCTTGCCGCCTCAACGCCGCCCCCAACACACCAAAGAGGAAGGAGAGAAGGGGGGCAATCCCCTGGCCTAGGACGAGCGTTTGAGAGCCCTCCAAGCCCAAATGACCTGGGTCATGGAGGCTGTGAGGACCAGAACTCCAAACACCATTGAAGAGATGGTAAACAGAACCGACTCCCCGTTCACCCAGGCAGTCATGCAGGTCCCCCTACCGCCTAAGTTCAATATGCCCACCATAGAGATGTTTGATGGGACGAAGGACCCATTAGACCACCTGGAGACCTACAAGGCCTTGATGCAGCTCCAAGCCGTCCCTGACGAGGTTATGTGCCGCGCCTTTCCTGTCACTCTCAAAGGGGCAGCTAGAGTGTGGTTCAACCGGATTCAACCCTCCACTGTCACTTCCTTTGTTTAGCTCAGCAAGCTATTCGTCGGACATTACATTGGAGCCTAGCAACAGAGGAGACTGGCGACCAGCCTGCTTAATGTGAAGCAGAAAAAAGACAAAACTCTACGAGAGTTTGTCACCAGGTTTAACCTGGAAACCTTGGAGGTGGACGATGTTGATGACAAGGTCGTAGTCACCGCTTTCGTGAGAGGAGTCAGGACCCATAAGTTCATCTTTTCGTTGGCCAAGGAGCCTCTGAAGACTATGGCAAACCTCATGATCAAAGCCCAAAAGCATATGAATGCAGAGGACATGATGAACGCTAGACGGGAACGTGATGAGGGCGCCACTTCCCGGTCAGACAAGAAGAAGAGATCACCCGAAGGCAAGGACGACCGAGACAAGAAAGCCCTGAGGAGCGAGCGGGTAGAAAGGAGGGACCGACTGAGAAACCGTTTCGTTACCTTCAAGGGCAGTTTCACTCCGTTGACCATGCCGTTGGAGCACGTCCTGAACGAGATCAAAAATGATCCAGACCTGAAATGGCCTGGGAAGCTAAGGGGAAACCCCGAAGAGAGGAACTGAAGGAAGTACTGTCAATTTCATAGGGACCACGGCCACAACACAGATGATTGTTTCAACCTCAAGCAACAGATAGAGAATCTGACCAAAGAAGGGCATTTGGGGAGGTACGTTGCTGGCCAGCGGCAAGACAGAGCACGACCGGCTAAGCAAAAAAGTCCAGAAAGAGCCCCAGCACACCAACGCCTGATTGGAGAAATAAGGGTCATCTCTGGGGGCTTTGGAGGTGGCGGCGAGTCCTCGTCCGCCAGAAAGAACCATTTTAGGAGGGCGAAGCAAGCAGAAGTATTCTCGATGGGCAGACCGAGCAAAAAGCCCCGACCAGACGTACCGGACGTAGTATTCACCGAGGACGAAGCTTCGGAGCTGAGTCACCTGCATGATGATGCCCTAGTGGTCAGCGCCATCATCTCCAACTACAGAACACGACGAATCCTCATCGATAGTGGCAGCTCGACTGACATCCTATTTTGGGGAGCCTTCAAACAACTGCAGGTACCGAGAGAGGCCTTGAAGCCCGTGAACTCCCACCTTGTGGGGCTCACCAGCGACCAGGTCGTCCCCATAGGCTCCATCGAGTTATCCGTCACCCTGGGGGATGACCCCCAGCAAACCACGAAGTTGGCCAATTTTCTGGTCGTGGACTGCCCCTCGGCCTACAATGTGATTATAGGGCGTACAATCCTGAATCAGTTTAAGGCAGTCACGTCCACATATCACTGAGGTTGAAGTTTTCAACAGAGCACATGGTGGGAACTGTAAAGGGCAATCAGGTGACCACAAGGGAATGCTACTTGGCATCCTTCAAGGGGGATGCTGCCATAAAAGCCCTCGTGATAGAAGAGCTGGAAGTCAGGGACGAGGAAGATCTCAGGCGGGGAGAACCCGTGGAAGAGTTAGAGCCAGTCCCCATTGACCGTCCAGCCCGGGATAGCAGCACCCAGTCGCCCAAGGTTGTCATGATCAATATCGAGGCCTCAGAGCAGCACAAGCAGAAGCTGCGACAGTTCCTGAGGGACAACGCTGATGTCTTCACCTAAACGCATGAAGATATGTCGGGTATCGACCCCGGAATCGCCGCCCACTACCTCAACATTTCACCAGACGCCAAACACATCAAACAGAAAAGGAGAAGCTTTACCCCCGAGTGCAACAAGACCGTCGTAGAAGAACTGGACAAGCTCGTCCAAGCCGAGTTTATCTGGGAGGCACAGTACCCGAGCTAGCTCTCAAACGTTGTGATGGTGAAGAAGGCGAGCGGGAAATGGCGGATGTGCATCGATTTCACTGATCTTAACAAGGCCTGCCCCAAAGACAGCTTCCCCCTACCCACCATTGACCTTCTGGTCGATTCTACGGCAGGATACAAGATGCTCTCCTTTATGGACGTCTTTCCGAGTACAACCAGATCAAAATGGCGGAACGCAATCAGGAACACACTGCTTTCATTACCGACAAAGGGTTACACTGTTACCGAGTGATGCCATTCAGCCTGAAAAATACTAGAGCAACTTACCAAAGGCTGGTCAACAAGATGTTTAAGTCCCAGATAAGACGGAACGTGGAAGTATATGTGGACGACATGCTAGTGAAGAGCAAGCAAGCAAGCCGCCGACCATTTGAAGGATTTGAAAGAAACCTTTCGTACCCTCAAGCACTACAACATGAAGTTAAACCCAGCCAAATGTGCATTCGGGGTGGCCTTGAGGAAGTTCCTAGGTTTTATGGTATCACAGAGAGGCATAAAAGCAAACCCAGAGAAGGTCAAGGCCATACTTGATATACAGGCCCCGAAGACGATCAAGGACGTTCAACGGCTAGCAAGACGAGTGACAGCCCTGAACAGATTCATCCCCAGGTCAACCGACAAATGCCTACCTTTCTTCCGGACGTTAAGAAAAGCATTCCAGTGGACAGGCAAATGCAAGGAAGCCTTTCAACAGTTAAAACACTACTTGGGCTCTGTTCCCCTGCTAAGCCGAACGGTCACGGGAGAGGAGCTCTACCTCTACTTGGCCGTCTCTGCAACGGGAGTCAGTTCAACCCTTGTACGAGAAAGTGAAGGAGTCCAAAAGCCAGTGTACTACACGAGCAGAGCACTCAGAGGAGCTGAGGAAAGATACCCGAAGATGGAGTTGTTAGCCTTCGCTCTGGTGAACTCAGCGCGGAGGCTCTAGCTGTACTTCCAAGCCCATACGATCGTAGTCCTGACAGACCAACCCATCAAAAAAGTCCTACACAAGCCTGAAACGTCCAGTCGGCTCATGAAGTGGTCAGTAGAGCTCAGCCAGTTCGACATTCAGTACAGACCCCGAACAGCGGTTAAAGGACAAGCAGTAGCAGATTTCATTGCAGAGTTTACCGCCCCACCTCATGCCCCACCCGACGTAAAGGACGCCGAGAATACTTGGATACTAAACGTTGATGGCTCCTCCACCAAACAATCCAGCGGGGCAGGCGTGGTTCTTGTTACCCTAGATGGCCAAAAAGTGGAGTACGCTCTCAGATTCAACTTCCCGGCCACCAATAACGAGGCCGAATACGAGGCGCTCATTGCCGAGCTCTGAATTGCTCGATGAATGGGGGCAGAGCAGAAAACCGTCAGGGGAGATTCGCAGTTGGTAATAGAGCAGATCCAAGGGGAGTATGAAGCTAGAGGAGAAAAAATGAAAGAGTACTGCCAGATAGCCAGGGGCTTGGTCAGAAAATTCTCCAAAGTAGTACTGCAGAGGGTCCCCTGTCTGGAAAACGAAGAGGCAGACAGATTGGCGAGAATAGCGTCCTCAGACCAACCCAACCTCGAAGTGCCCATGGAGACTCTCGATTCGCCGAGCATCCAAACCCCGGAGGTTAATATGCTGGAGACAGATGGCTCGTAGGCTAAGCCAATTAGAGATTACCTGGAGCGCAACGTCCTCCCAGAAGATAAGCTAGAGACAAGGAGGATCAAATTTAGGGCCGGTCGATATGTAATGTTCAACAGGGTCCTGTACAAGCGAGGGCACACTACCCCCCTCCTCAGGTGCGCCACCGAGGAAGAGGCAACCTACATCATGAAAGAAGTCCATGAAGGTCTTTGTGGTAACCATTCAGGAGGATGACCCCTGGCTAATAAAATCCTCAGGACAGCCTACTACTGGCCAACCATGAGTAAGGACTGCCAAGAGTTCGTGAGAAAGTGCGATAAGTGCCAATAGTTTGCCAACGTCCCAAGACAACCCGCACAGGAGTTAACCCCCATTCCTAGCCCGTGGCCTTTCGCCAAGTGGGGGATCGACATTGTGGGCCCATTGCCCCTAGGCAGGGAGCAGAACAAGTTCGCTGTGATAGCCATCGACTATTTCACCAAATGGGTTGAAGCAGAGGCCCTCACCACCATCACTGAGCAGAAAATGACAAACTTCCTTTGGAAGCACATCGTATGTCGTTTTGGCATACCCAAAGTAGCCATCACTAACAACGGTAAGCAATTCGAGGGGAAGCAGTTTAGCGGGTTGTGCTCAAACTTGCACATCAGCCACCACTTTTCTTCCCCGGAACATCCCCAAGCAAATGGGCAAGTGAAAGTCACCAACAGGTCCCTTCTCAAGATCATCAAGACCAAGCTCAAGAAAGCCAAGGGGCTATGGGCGGAGGAGCTCCCTAGTGTGCTCTGGGCGTACCGAACCACCGAGCGGGTCTCAACTGGTCAAACCCCCTTCTCCCTCACCTTTGGCACCGAAGTCGTCATACTAGTGGAGATCGGCCTTCCTAGCCCTAAGGCTCAAACCTACGATCCAGGGACAAATAACGAGGCACTAACAGTCGACATGGACCTACTGGAGGAGAAACGGCTCCAGGCAGCAATCAGAATGGCCTCGTATCAGCAACAGATGCACCAGTACCATAACAGTCGAGTGCGTGTGAGGCATTTCAGGACGGGAGACTTGGTGTTGAAAAAGGTCAACCAATCTATCAGAGTGGCGTAAGACGGGAAGCTTGGCCCGAACTGGGAAGGACCTTACGAGGTAACAAGCTTCACCAGAAAGGGAATCTACAGACTAAAGGGTCCCAACAGCAAGGAATTGCCCCACCCTTGGCATGCTGAGCACTTGAGGAAGTACTATGTGTAAGTGATATTTGGTTTCAATACGCAATTGTAGCAAAGAATCTTTTTGTCTATTAATGCCGTACAGGGACCTTCCTAAGTTTATCAAACCATATATCCACAACCGCAAGTTGATAAATGACGTATCGAGTATCTGCATAACCCTCTTTGCTTGCAAACCTCTGAACATCTCCCTCGCACAACAGAAAGCGACAAAAGTCCTACTCAGACCATGGCCGAGCAGGCAAAGGCTTTATGCCCACAACAAAAAGTGACAAAAGTCCTGCTCAGGCCATGGCCGAGCAGGCAAAGGCTTTATGCCCACAACAGAAAGCGACAAAAGTCCTGCTTAAGCCATGGCCGAGCAGGCAAAGGCTTTATGCCCACAACAGAAAGCAACACAAGTCCTGCTTAGGCCATGGCCGAGCAGGCAAAGGCTTTATGCCCACAACAGAAAACGACAAAAGTCCTGCTCAGGCCATGGCTGAGCAGGCAAAGGCTTTATGCCCACAACAGAAAGCAACTAAAGTCCTACTCAGGCCATGGCCGAGCAGGCAAAAGGCTTTATGCCCAAAACCAAAGCAACAAAGCCCTGCTCGGGCATGACCGAGCAGGCACAAAGCGATAAGGCCCTGCCCAGGCACTGCCTAGGCAGGCAAAGGCCTTATACCCAAAACCAAAGCAACAAAGCCCTACTCGAGGCATGACCGAGCAGGCACAAAGCGACAAGGCCCTGCCCAGGCCCTGGCCGGGCAAGTAAAGGCTTCATGCCCACAGTCAAAACAACAAAAGACCTGCTCGGGCCCCGGCCAAGCAAGCATAAAGCAACAACAGACCTGCTCAAGCCATGACCGAGCAGGCAGAGGCTTCATGCCCACAAGCCTTGCCCTGTTCGGACACGGCCGAGCAACCACAAGGCAACAAAGCCCTGCTCCAGCATGCCAAGCAGGTTTTTTCAAAATAAATAAATAAAATAAATAAAAAATAAAAAATAAGGTGTGCCACGATTAGCCACGCCGAGCAGCGTAAAAGCTTTATGCCTATAATTGCAAGAGTCCGTGGTCGGGCACGGCTGAGCAAGCAAAGGCTTAACGCCCACTACTAAAGGGGACGAGGCCTAATTTCAACAGACAAAGACCATGGACCCTAGCAATTCCTGGTCGGGAATAGCCTAATTTTTCGTTCGTTTAAACTATTTTCGCTACAGATGGGGGGTACCGTTTACCCCTAGGTGGCATCAAAAGACACAAAAAGAAATGGAAATGTCAACGACAGGGGCGAACGAGCCTTTTTCATTTAAAGGAAACAAGTACATACAAACAGATCGCAAAAGCCAAAGCAGTGTTACAAAACTAAAACCACTGCAAAGGCAGAAATAAAAGCCCCTATACAATAGATCTACTTGGCCTTGGACGTTCTGGACAGGGCTACACCTTTGGCCTGCGCCTCCCCCTTTTCTAGGGCCTTGGGATGGACTGCTTCCTTAGCCTGGGCATCACCCCTCTCTGAGGGCTTGGAAGGGATTGCAGCCTTGGGCTGACTATCACCCCTCTCTGAGGGCTTGGAGGGGATGACAGCTTTAAGCTAGCCCTCACACCTTTCCGAGGAGATGGGGGGAACTGTAGGCTTGGGCTGGCCTTCACCGCCTTCTAGGCCTTTGGAAGAAGCTGTGACTTGGGTAGCCTGGGACTGGGCATCATCTTTGACTGCCCCTTCCTTGTCTTGCACCCCGCCCTTTGACGCCGCCTGGGAGATAGCATCATCTTCGTCCTCTGGCTCGACCATGGAAAGGTCAATGCCAGGGTAAGCCTGGGCAACCAGAGTTTTGACTTCCTCGAAGCCATCCAGGTAAATCTTGGCAAAGGCCATCTGGCACTCTGCCCCCTGTATGTATGCCCGCTCCGCCGCCTTCTTCGCCTCCTTTAGCTCCGCAGGAAACGCTATAATCTGGTCTTGGGCAACCTTCAAGGCAGCCTTCTCTGCTGCCAGCTTTTCCCAGCAAGCCTCTTTCTGGCCCTTCTCCTTCTCGAGATCCACCCTCAATCTCGCCTGCTCGTTCTTGAGCTCCTTCACCTTCTCCAAGGCAGCGCTCAGCTCAGCCCAGAGCTGGTCAGAGACCTTTGCCTCCTCGGCAAAGGACCTCTCAAAATTCGCTAACCGGGCGGCCAGCGTCACCACCCTAGCAGCAGCCTGAGCAGGAAACAACACGACCAGGAGAACACTTAGCATTCTAAAATAATAGGGTAACGAAAATCAAAGTACCCAGCACAAGGCAGTATTGCCATACCTTCAGCAAGTCCTGGCAGGCCTCCTTCGCCAATGTCTGGGACGCCATCACACCCAACTTGCTGATGTCCGCAGCAGGGATGGCACTCTTCAGCCTCCTCATCGCCTCGCCAGCACTCCCAAAAATCGAGGTCGAGTCAGGCGCGTCCCCTAGAGGAAAAGTAGGGGGCACGACAGGAGGTGGAGGTACAACCTCAACAGGGGGAGTGCCGCCCCGCTACGGAGCATCATCCTCCACGATTATCGCTTTCGCCTCGCTCCCTTCAGTCGAGGCTGGAGTAAAGGCCTTCTGACCAGACCCCACTTTGAACCTCTTAACTAGGGTTGGAGGGTCAGCCCCCACGTTCAGCTTCGCTCTCTTTAGGAAGCTCTGGTTTAGCGCCATCTCTTCCTTCTCGTCCTCAGGAACGTCTACCTCTTGATCTGCAAAAGCCACAGAGCATGGATGTCAGAGCTTGACAGACCACAATTACCTACAAGATACCAAGTACTCACTCCTTGCTCATTCTGCCCTTAGAGCGTAATCTATAGGCTCAGGGCCCAACAAGAACATACCCAAGTTTTCCACATTCACCAGGGCACAGACGTCAGTAATGCCATGCTCGACAGCTCGATCTATCCTCCCCTTCAACTCCTCACTTAACGTATGGGTAGCTCGGGCTAAAAGCAAACAACCTATGTCAGTGCTCTACAAACCTATAAATCTAACGAGAAAATAAAGGCAAAGCATCGGGATTGGAGAGCGTACCCTTCCTAGAAGGCCTCCCCCAACTGCAAGGAATTTGAGCGAACTTCTCGTCCACTGGTTCCCAGGGCTGACTCTTCCAACCTTCGCCATATATAAAGAAGAACTTGTCCTTCCACCCTTTGTGGGACGAGGGCAAATTCTTCACTAATACCACGCCCTTATTCCTGGCGGAAAAGTACCACCACCCACTCTCGGGCTCTGATATCTTGTAGCAGTGTAGGAACTCACTCAACGTGAGGCTGTCTTTACCACCGCTACTCGCCTACCATAACACAGCCAGCCCCACCAAATCCCTCCACGCGTTCAGCATGAGCTATCCAAGCGCTAGCCCCAAAGTACCCAAAATCTCCCTGATGGGAGCAGGGACGGGAAATCTAAGCCCATTCGCCAGGGCGGCCTCATATACACAGATCTCCCCTGGCCGAGCAAAGTAGGCCCACTCCCCCTTCTTGGGAATCCTGTAACGCAGCGAAGAGGGCATCTGATATTCCTTCCAAATCCTCCTCATCCTCTTCTCCGTCATCACAGAGGATACCCCCTTCGCCGCGAAGTTGAACTCCCCTACCCCCGCCACTACCATCGCCCCAGCTCCTGGGTCCATACTCCCTTCGGAGGCCCCAGACAGACCCACCGATGAACTATCAGGGGCCCCACCCCTCACCCTCACCAAATCCTGAGAGGGGGTATTCTCAGAATCTGACGACTATGCCCCTCTCTCATCCATCGTCCCTATCACATACCCCTTTCTCCTAAACTTGGCCACCACCCCGGCCAGTTCTTCAACCTCCCACGACAATCGCCCCGGACAATCTACACCCCAAATCGCCCAACAATCTAGGGCCACAACGAAAACACTTACCAACCCAACAAGCATCTTCGCAGCGGTCACGAATCCACATAGCCAGCAATAATGATTGAGAAAACCTCTGGAACGGTCTAAAAATCTACAAGTATGGGAGCGTGGAAGCCAAAACTGCTATTGCCTAGGATAAAACCCTCTTTTTCGAAATCAATGGATCAGATCGCACCACCCAGCCATGGATCCAACGGCTGGCAGTCCATGGGTCGCGTCACCCTTCGTCAACCAATCACATGCGCCGCGTGGCCAAATGTCAATCGGCGCATTCAATCTTCGCCAGCCTTATCATAAATGTGCCTACAGCGCTATAAATGCTTCACACCCCCAAGAAGTGACACCTCCTAACCCAGAGACGCCCTTTGGATCCCACAGAGGAATGGAGGGCTACTGATGGGGACCGAGGAGCTGATCATGAATTTCCCTTACCACACCCCATGCTCGGGGTACTCAGAGGAATGGAGGGCTACTGATGGGGACCGACTAGTGACACCCTTAACAGCCAAACCAGGAGAAAGCACACACGGGCTGTCAGATTCAGCTAATGACGTATTGCACATTACAATGGTCGAAGACCCAGCCCCAAACATGCTGATATCTCAAAGGACACAAACGGAATCAAAAGAAGGAAAAGCACCACAACAGGAGGATCGACCCTGAAAGATCCAGCTGGCTGGGGCATGATCAGGAAGGTCATGACCGACCAGCCCCTAGTTGACCACGGCCGAGTGGGCCATGCCCGAGCAGGTCCTGCGAGATAGGACCGGTCATTCATCCCACCTCTCACGCCAGCAAAAGCCATCATGGATAACCCAATCATGATAACGTGTTCCCGTCTCCAAGACTTCGCATGTAGGAGGCAGTCACCTCACTCATCTTGACGCATGCCTAAGGGAGCGCCACGTCATGAGGATTGGACAACCACTCCTCCCACTACCCTGCCACCAGTCAGGATCCCCAATGCCAGGTTACCACGTGGAGAGACAGCCGTCTCCCATCTTCCCCATGCATGCAACGGCCCTCTAGGGCTACCAGGGTGCCCGCCAATATAAAAGAAAAGATTATTTTCTCCAAGAAGGTACGCAAACAAAAAACCCTAGCCAAAAAATCTGTTGATCTCTCCAGAAACCTAACTTAGGCATCGGAGTGCCCTTGGCAGGCATCACACCGGTGCCCTTCACTCTTTTTCCTTCTCAGATTACACTGGAGCTAATCGTTGCTGGCCTAGGGACCGACTTACTGCATCATCATTCTTAATGTACAAGAATGTCCTTCACCAAGAGGATAGCTTACTTTGTGAATTCTGCAAAGAGAAATTAGAATATTCAAATCATCTCCTTCTCAAATAGAGAATTGTTTGGTCAATTTGGTGCAGCATCCTCAAATGGTGGGAACTCTTTTGGGTGAGTCCTATCAATCTTAAGCTACATAGTCTATCATTTAATGGCTAAACCAATTTGGAAAGTCTTATTCTTGTCCTCGATTTGGAACATCTGGATGGCAAGTAATGAGCTCATCTTTAACAACAAATATTACAGCTGTGAAGATATAGTGGAAGCCATCAAGATGCAGATGATGCTTTGGATTCAAGCCAAAATTAGATTAGGGAGTTTCAATAGTAGCCGTTTCTTTCAATCAATCGAAGGTGTTAGATCTTTGGATTCCTCTTTCTAGTATTGCCAGCTTTTATGGTTGAAAATTGGCTATCTGTAGTTCAAAGTTTGCGATAACCATGTGGTTTTATGGCATCCAGTTGGCTACTCTTATACCTCGTATGTTAAAGTCTAGAGTTCGACTCTCTCTATCGTAGATTTATATTGTGATTTATATGTAATTGTAGTGTTTGTACCTCGTAGTAAGATGGTGATTGTTGGATTTTCTCAAAAAGATTGGTGTCTAGCCTGATACGTTTTTATAATGTATTTAGTTCTTATTGTCGACCCAAAAAAATGAGAAAATATTTAATGCAATGATAATGTCACGTCATTTTGTTAATAGAGTATCACAAACTAATCAAATCATGTCAAATGCATGTGTTGAAATGTTAATCATTAAGACACATTATTTGTTTGTAGGGTAGTTAAAGAAAATCTGACATATCAATAGTTTGTGAGGTAGTTAAAGAAAATCTCTCCTTAATTTTAGGTGATTTGATTTCAACACACGCATTTAACATGATTTGATTAGTTTGTAATACTGCATTAACAAAATGATGTAGCACATTACTGTTGCATGAAATATTTTCTCCAAACATCTTTAGAATTACGTTCATTTTCAAAGGAGACGATATGTATGTGAGAGCTTCTCCATTATTTAGTGCACTATGTACGTACATATAATACGCATCACTATATTAGCCAGATTCATGTTACTATTTAATTGCACCTCCTAAAGGACCATGAGTTGGAGCCTGGGATCATAAATAGGCACTGCGATCTTCAAAAACAAATCAGATAGTTTTGAGTCAATGCAAGGTGATGTGCTTGTGAAGAAAATGTACAGTACAACCAGCATGGGAGTCCAGACTTTCCCCAAGGGTGTAGTCAATTTTTAATCAATACATTGTTCTCAGTCCTACAATGCTCCATTAAACTATTGGCATCACTGCCTAAACTAGTGCAACAATTAATATATCTAAAGTAAATTTGACTACAAGTCTATGACCCGTTTATTGACGAGCTTATAACAATTTTGACGAGCAAATTGAGTGTGAAAAAAGGGCACTAGTTAACTGGTAACACACAAAGATGGAAAATTTTACTTTTCTATGTGATGTTGGATTAGTTGGTACATGTCAACACCATTTCATGTAGCCTTAATTTTTTTCTATGGGAAGGGGCAACCCCTTCTTATTGCACTTTTAGGACAATGCTTTGCCAAATAAAAAGGTTTATAGCACATCAGGATAGCTCAGTGCACAAGACTCTGATGGAATCAAAAGAGAGTCAGATATATAGATATACAATCTTACGCCGCGAGCAAAAAAAAAACTATTTTTTTATTGCAAACTCGTGACACTAAAGTACAATGGTATAACTAACCATTACGCCAAGATCCACTCATCAAATCATTGAAATTATTATACCTTATTTGTCAAAGAAATGTTATGCGTGATTCATTTCTTACCCCTAGCTAGACACAATTGCAGAGGGACCTAAATTACTAAATGCATATAGACCACTCGCACTAGGAGTAAGAAATGCTATAACTGCAATGAGAACTTGTATTATATGTAGCATATTTCTATTTGTATAAGTGACATTGCGTTTAAACAAAGTAATCTGAGCTCAAATAATTCCTGGTTAATATCATAATCTAGCTTGGTATTATCTAATACGAAAACATGTGAAATTCTTTGGAGGATGAAACATGAAATGATCTTTATGCTGTGTTTTGAACCTAGATTTATCAAGAAAAAAGCAAAGAAAACAAAAAGTGAGGAAAAAAAAGAACAAATTTAATGAGTATTTTGGTTATGTTTTTCCTTATTTTTTTTTCTCTTTACTTTTCCATCACCAAATCCTTGACAAATAAACCTAACCTCCACAAGCATTAGCAGGTTATATGTTGGATGTATATCAATTTGGATTAATTAGGTTATGCTATTCAACTAGCCTGCTTAGTCAATTTGGTCGATGACAAACTGGAAATCTAGTTGATTTTCGATATTTTTGCCTTCTTTAAGTGAAATACATTACATTTCTTTTAGCTACAGGGTGAAATACATTACACGGAGGACTGTTAAAGAAGCCCTTTTTTCTTAACAAATCGTTCCCAAACACCCAATTGTTATCTTTCATATCCTTAGACATAAATGCAAGAAGGTCGACTAAAATATTATTGGTAAGAACTTATTGTGTTTTCTACATTTCTTTCTTTACCTGCAATGTTGCTTGCGCATTTTCAGTGTGTCTATGAAATTTTTTAGAGTTCAACAAGAGAGAGCATAGAATCTGTTCATTTAGAAACAATTACTAGAAAACTGTGAACTTACAAAGAAAAGATATTCCAATGTTTTGATTGATCAGATATCCTTTTTCCATACATCTATATCTCATTTCCAAATGTGAACTCATAGCCAATCTTGACATCTCCTTTTATTCTGTAAACACTATATACATGTAGATATATATATATATATTAACTATACAAATCAAAGATTTAGATAAGCGGAGCAATAGAGAAAATCTGCATGTTCACTTCTAGACCATGGAGGAAAGCAAGGTTACCAAGAGGATGCCTACACATATACCTTTTTCCAAAGTTCCTAAAATTCCATTGCATCATTTTCAAATGCACATGAACATTCCAAGAAATTTTAAGGGCACTATTTAGGTTGTACATCCAAAATTATCTTAGGCTCCATTTGGATAAGTGGATTTGAAACAAAGGAATTTAAGATTAAATTCATCAAATTGTAGCAAGAGTAACTTGTTGACGTAGATTAATAATTTTAAAGTGGATGGTTGGATAGAGATAGGAAAGACGTATTTTAATTGTTAAGATCCTTCTACAGGTAAAATAATTCATGGAAGAATTTCAATTAACTATATTCACGAAGTTATTTCAAATCCATCAATCTAAATCTCTCGAATCTATTCTTGAAATCTTGATTTAAAATACTGCTCTAAGTTAATAACTATACTCCTTAAATGAATGATTCCAAATTTATTCATTTCAAAGCCATATACATCTAAATGCAGCCTTATGCCTAGATATGCATGAACTAGGGGACATAAATGGATAAACTAATTTGAAGATAGAATATCATAGTCTGAGATGCAATTGGGGCTGTATTTTTCATGAAAAGCTCCCAATTATAGTCATTATAGTGTTTGTAAAAGCTACACAAGCTATTGCCATGTGCAACTTGCACAACGAAATTTTAACACGCTAAGAGTGGAAGTTCTTACACTAAAAAGGAGTACAAAAAATTCATTTTCTTTCATGCCAGCAAAGGACAATAATGAAAGCTAATCCTTCACTTATTGGAAAGGACTTGAATTTGGTTATCATTTGTTTAGAGACATTTGGGACATATATAATCATGTGCTTAAGAATATTGCGAAATAGCATTAAACAAGTGAAGGAAAGGCAAATAATTTTTCAATCCTAACAGAATTCTTTTGCAAGACGAGTTTTATTTATTTATTTATTTTAGTAGGTAAGACTTTTATTTGAAAAATCAGTTGTTCTTGGACCTGCAATCCTGGCGATTCTCCCTAGTCAATGAGTCAGGATATATATATGTCTCAGGCCATGAATTAGGGGTCACGAAATATAGGGCTTCTTAATTTAAAGACGAGTTTGGGCTTCTTAATTACACTCTTTTCTTTTATTTATATCTTCGCTCTTGACATGCTAAACATTGAATTTGACACCTCAAATTCAAGATTGTGTACAATTGTTTGCAGGAGTAAATACAAACATGTATGTGAAATTGTGAATACAATTTTCCTAAAAAGTAGATGTAGAAGCAAGCAAATGGTGAAGACAGGTACTAGAGGAATATGTAAAATTGATCACCCACCATTTAAAGCATAAGCATAATCAAGTACTATGTTTGGATCAATAATGGTTGAGAGATTGAGGAGAATTTTGACAAACAGGTACTATGTTTGAATCTTACATTTGTCAAGTGAATGAGAAATAAAATTATTTATAAATATTTATTTTATATAAATAACTAAATTAAATATATATTTTTTGACATATATTTGGTTAGTTTCTTCTCCTTTTTGTGACCCCAGCCAAACAAAAAAAATAAAATTTAGTTACTTTCACTTTATTTCCTTATCTTTTTTCTTTTCTTTTTCTTTCCTTTAATTAAAGTGTAGGAGGGGCAAGAGATCCATATCTACAAGAAAACATTCTAAAACACGGCTATAAACCAAGCAAATATATTGTGAACTAGGATTAACAAAGCCATTTTAGTAATATTCTACAAGTATTTAATTAGTACTCCTCATATTAATGTGTAAGTATTCTGTATTTTTTTTTTTTTTTTGGGCTTTATTTTTGTCCCCTCATTAAAGTTCTTATTAATTATAGCATTTGATCCTTAATTTGCCACCCAGAAAATTTGACCCACTTTGACTAATTTGTAGTTTGTTTACTGAATACATTTTTGCAGACAGCCCTACCCCTCGTCATTGATGTTGGCATCTTGAAAAAGCATATGATTATCGCAAAACTAATAAAGGCAAACAAATAATAACCAAGCAAGGGATAAAGGAGCTCAAATGCATGGATAAATGAATGAATTAAAGTAATAAATAAAATTGAAGGGTTAATAAGAAGAAGAATCTTGATGTGATCATTGCAGTCCAATTCAATCACAAATCTTTTAATTTCACATCCGACGGTTGATCTGCACCTTTTTTTGAGCAGAACTCAACCTTCCACCTTACACCCGTGAGTACATTATTACACCCCCAATCTCACAGATCTACAATTGCCCAACCCTTTCCCCATCTGATCTTTATGCTGTATATAAAAATTTATGTCTATACTACACAACACTAAATTTTGATCCAATACAACAACGGACCACAACAATGACCGAACAAAAACAAAAACAAAAACAAAAAATATTATAGATTTTTTAAGTGGAAAAATTAAAAATTAAAAATACCCATGTGATGATGTGTTGGACATGATGCGATGATCATGCTTACTCATTATTGTCATTATTGGTGTTGTCTATTTCTTTTTTTACCCTGGAATCGAGTCCGTAATAACTAACGTACCACTTTACGAACTTTCTCAACCCGGTGGCCAAGTCGGTGGTGGGCTTGTACCCAAAATCTCTCTGCGCCAGGCTCACGTTAGCGTGGGTGAACGGAACGTCGCCGTTTCGAGGCATCTTGATCACGTGCTTCTTGGCCTTCATATTCAAGAGAGATTCCAATAGCCCAACCAGCTTCCCCACCGGAACCGGCGACGTGTTGCCGAGGTTGTAGATCCTCAGCTGCGCCGGCGCCCTCTTCTTGCCGCCGCTCCCGGTGCTCTTCTTGGCGGTGTCGAGCGCTCCGACACACCCCTTCACGACGTCGTCTATGTACGTGAAGTCACGCGCCACCGCTTTACCATCCTGTGTTTCGTAGATGTTTATGGGTTTGCCACGTAGGATGTCTTTGGTGAAGAAATAGTACGCCATGTCGGGTCTTCCCCATGGGCCGTAGACGGTGAAGAATCGGAGCCCCGTTATGGAAAGGCCGTAGATATGGTTGTAAGTGTGGGCGATTTCCTCGCCGGCTTTCTTCGTGGCGGCGTAGAGACTCGCCGGCTGGTCAGTACGGTGGGACTCGGAGAATGGGTTCTGGGTGTTGAGCCCATAGACGGAGCTGGAGGAGGCCCAGACAATCGACGGCTGAGGATCGGCGGACTTGGCTACTTCCAGGAGGTTAACGAATCCGGCGATGTTGGAGTTGACATAAGATTGGGGATTTTGCATGGCGTAGCGGACGCCGGCTTGGGCGGCGAGGTGGAGGATGTGGCTGAACGGCACAATGTCGAAGAGCTTCGCGAGCAATTCGGGGTCGTTCAGGTCTCCCTCGACGACGAAGATCTGGTGCCGCGAGAGCATCTTCTGGCGGGCTCGTTTCAGAGATGGGTCGTAGTAGGAATTGAAGTTGTCAAGCCCGAGAACGCCGTCGCCACGCTTCTTCAACGCGAGCGAGCAGTGGGTTCCGATGAATCCCGCCGCTCCGGTTACTAGGACGGAGAAGCCGTGGGGGCGGCGGGGAGTGGAGGAGTGGCGGACCTGTTTTTCCCAGGCGGCGTCTCCTCCGCTGTAGAAGGCGGAGGACAGGAAGTTGTGGGTGGTGTGTATGCGATGATGGTCTTTGTTATCGGATAGCGGTGGGTAATTCAAGGTGAAGAAGAATATTAGTACGAGTGCTACCAAGAGAGTGACCCTGAAGAGTAGCTTAGAGGAAGCGGCTAAGAGCTTTGTACTATTCACTCTTCTGATGTAGCTGTTGTAGCGTTCCAGCTTTGTGGCCTTCTTACTTGTGTCTGGCAGGGACGCCATTAGAGATAGATAGAGAAAATGGTGTAATGTTCAGAGAGAGAGATTTGAGGGTGTGTTACCTATTGTATTGTTGTAGTATATCTTTGAGCCCTGAGGTGGGAAGTGTGTAGATTGATGGATATATAAGAAGGAAGATGAGAGAGAGAGAGAGAGAGAGAGAGAGGGGTTGGCAACTTGGCATTGGTTGGAGACCACTTTCTTCTCTCTTTAACTCGCTTCACTCGCTTACAGATGGAAAGGAAAGTACGACGAATGAAAATACCCCTGATATTCCGACAAATTACAGATTTATTACTCTAATTTTGTACTACAAAATGCCAGCTATGCTTCGGCGTGTAGAAAATCTGAAACCATGTGACTGTATTCATGGGAACACACTCTGGTTATTCAAACTTTGGACGACCGTTTGTCTTTTATGTATAACAACTTGTAAATATTTATATTTATATATACTATATCTTTTTCTTTTGATTTTATATTTAGTATAAAAAAATATTATACAAATAAAAAAATTCATACGAATTAATATGGTTAAAAGAAAGTTATTAACTTAAAAACAAAAAAATAATTTACTATTCTTAAAATAAAATTGTACTGAAACTCCTACCTAAATTATGTGGCAGTGAGAATTTTGAAAATAAAAGACATTATTGTAAGTGTTTTTTTTTAAAGTAAAAAAAAAATATAATGGCTCTTAATTACACTTTCACATCATATTGTTATAAAAAATTTTGTGTAAAAATAAATTCCTTTAGCTGGATCTTGAGGAATTGTTTAGCACCATTACTAAAATTTGAACCTTAGAGAATTTATTGCGAGGACCAACGTTGACGTAGTGATAATTTTGTTTAATTGTGATGTGATTGTCAAGTGTTCAAATCCAAGAAATAGTGTCTCCGGACAAGGTTTGTAAAATTATCTGTTTACTGTAAGTAATATTTCTCTCCTGTTGATAGTACTTCTTTATTTTTTAGAAAAGCATTTTACACAGTTATACATGCCTATATATGCATTAATCTATAATATTTTACAAATACGAAAATGTATATGTATCTTGCCAAACCAACCAGACGAGAGAGAGAGAGAGCAGTTATTAAAAGGTTGCAAATTGCTTAAGGTAGTAACTGGGAAAGTGTCTGGTGTTTGAATATAGAGAAATCATAAAAATAAAAAATAAAAAATAAAAACAATCCACATGGATGAGTTATCCTATTTTTCTTTGTTAATTAAGGTCAAAGGAGTCCTAAAGTCTATATGTGGTGCTCGTCTGATTGTTTTTTTTTTTTTTCTCTCTCTCTCTCTGTTTGTTTGTGGAAGTGTATGACTGTTTGTTACCGACAGAGTATTTTTAAGGTTAAGACAGCTTTTGTGTTTGTTAACTACAATTGTACACCACAATTATTATATATTTTTAAATCCTAGTTTTTATGGTATTCATATTTTATTATAATAGTTTAGTTTAACTAAATTTATATTAAACTAGTTTTATACTCTTGCTATTTAACTGGTGTTTTTTGTCTTTCAGTGAATTTTTCAATTAAAATTAATTTTTTTAACATTAAACATTTAAGTCACACAAACTACGCGCGAGAATTAGAATACAGTTCATCTACCTCGTTAAAAGATTTGTATGACTTAAGTAAACATAACCTACAAGCCATTAAAATAAAATAACCCAATTGAATAAGTTGTCTTAATAAGCTAATCCAAACAAAGTATACTTGTTATTTACCATCTATAAATGTTATACCTATTTGTTCTTTATTTCACTGTATTTGTTTCCTCACTCTCTCAAAATAGTAAAGCTCGCATGCATTGAACAGCCTAGTCAAGCAAGAAGGAAGTTGTTGTAACTTGTGAGTGTTTTCGTTTCTTTGTCAATGAAAAAATTGGTCATTGGGGCACATTTTTATTTCTTTTCACAAGGGCAAAATCACTTATTTTAATTTCTTTTCAAATTCTGTAATGTCTGAGGGTACTATTATGCAAATGAGATCTATATTTAAAGTCTCATTGCTTTATTTATTTATTTTTTTTACAAATTAAGTGTTTAGGTCAGTTTGCACACATCTCGATTAATCTCAAGACATGTACAATTCATGTTCTATCTTCATTAGAAGTAAAATCTTATGTGTTTCAAAAATTTACAAAGAGCCATATGTCTATATATATATATATAATAATTAATCGGCCGAAAAAATAAGGTACGACTATGGTATGCGGAAATTACGCGTAACGAGAGAACAATCTAAAGCAACCCTTCAGTTTGCGTTGTATCAAAGTGGCCGTCGTAGGAAAATATCTCCCAATATATGTTAAAATCACATTAGAAGTTTGTGATGTAGGTCACACAAACTGGAACCCTCATTGTGTCCCTGTCCCCCGTTTCATTGATGCAAGATACCGGGATTAAAAGGTATAGGAGGGTTTGTAGGTCACTATTTTTAGGGACTACCCACATGGAAGAGAGAGAGAGAGAGAGAGAGAGAGGGGTCTTTTAGCATTAAGTGAGAGAGAGATTTCAGTGGGGTAAGAGGTTATACATTTGATTGTTATGTGAAAACAAATTAATTTCGGATGGCACATTGCAACCACACTGTTTTTTTTTTTTTTTTTCTCTATTAAAAGCACGTTTGGATCAACTTGTTCATCACTTTATTTAACTAATTTTTTAATCACAATTTTAATTTTCTATTTTTATATCATCTTAGTTTGTGCTTTTGACCTTTTCACTGAAAAGTCAAAAAAATAATGTGGTAAAAACGTTATATATATATATATATATTACTTAATGAAGCCATCCTACAAACTAAATGAAACAAGCATGCACTCGTGGAAAAAAAAAATACTCCTTGATGCAAATTAATCTTTTGCTTTAACTTCTCGATTTGGCTATGCTTGTGTTCTTAATTCAGCTTGCGTTTACATAATATTCCGACTTCCGTATTTGCAATCGTACTTAAATTTAGAATTTTATCCAATAGTTCTTGGATAGAGATGGAGGGTGGGGCATTTGATTAGTTGAAGGTTGTGGGTTCATATTGTCCACAATGTAATGCAAGAATGGAAGGATTTCATTTCTTGTTGAGATGTCCTTTCAAATTTAGTTATCACACTAAAGGTTGATAATACTGTCCAAAGACACAACTTGAAAGAGTGGACCTCTTTCACAATTTCAAATTTTTGGATTTTTATGTTTTTTTTTTATTTTCTTTTTGGATGTCAAGGGAGATAACTGTGTTGAAGAATGATAAGAGTCACTTTATGCATATTATGCCAAAGAAAGATCAATCGTATATGCAATTTGTAAAATATTTTGTTTTTACAAATTGTACCTTGTATTATTAATGGCATCCTTTTGTCAAAAAATCAACAAAGTTGGTTTTCGTTTTGTATTTGAAGAAGTGTAATCAACAAAGTTGGTTTTCGTTTTGTATTTGAAGAAGGGTTAATTTCACTTTGTATTCCTACAGTTTATTCTTAATTTAATTTTAGTCCTCCTACTTTAAAATGTGACAGTTAATCCCTTTGAATTTTGGTCAAGTGCTACTTTTACCGTTCCGTTAGCTACTGTTATATTACTTAACAAAAAATGGTCATGTAGGCCTCACATGCAAAAATTTTAAGGGCAATACAAGAATTTTGCACATTGTGTTTGAGAATGAGAAAAATAATTAAGAAATAAGATTGTGTATATTATTTTTAGGATTAATTATTAAATACTCTCTGAAATATAAATCAGTATATAATTAATCAGTGTGAACCAGTATGACAAAAATTAAATTTAAAAAAAAATAACTTAAATGAGTGTGTTAGTTATTTTTTTAGTAAAAATGAGATTGTATATATCATCTTTAGGATTAATTATTAATACACTCTTTGAATTATGAATCAGCATATAATTAATCAGTGTAAAAAAGTATCATTCTAAAAACAAAGTATAATTAGTAAGATAAAAATTAGATTTAAAAAAAAAAACTTAAATGGGTGTGTTAGTTAATTTTTTTTAGTGAAATTAGTTATTTTTTAAAAATCTAATTTTTGTCTTACTGATTCACACTAATTAATTATATACTGATTCATAATTCAGAGCGTGTGTCAATAATTAATCTTAAAGATGATATCTACAATCTTATTTCTTAATCATTTTTTTTCATTCTTAAATACAATGTGCAAAATTCCTATATTGCCTTTAAAATTTTTACATGTGAGGCCTACATGACTATTTTCCGTTAAGTAATATAACGGTGGCTTACGAAATAGTCAAAGTGATACTTGACCAAAACTCTAAAAGATTGACTGTCATATTTTAAAATGAATGAATTAAAGTGAGATTAGGAGTAAACTACAGAGTGCAAAGTAAAATTAACCCTTTGAAAAAAGCTCGAAGTGAAAATGAGCTTTATTAATAGTATTCATTAGCATGTCTTCACTTGTTATCAAAATAAGTGAATTTTCTTGTTTTATGCGCTCACTATTGAGCCTTGCTTCAGGAGGTGTTCAAAAAACAAACAAAGCCATGCACATGATGTTTTTGTTTTGTGCTTTTATATTTGTGTTGCCATTGTCCAATAAGTATTCAAAAAACAAAAACATGTCTTGTTTTGTGTTTGCTATATTTTTTAAAATAAAATATATAAAAGTAAAAAAAAAAAAAAAAAAAACATACGAACCAAATGAGCCCTATTATATTAACACTAGAATGGGTGCCCCCACTACGTGGGTAGTTAATTTGG
The DNA here is from genome assembly GCA_033060915.1 of Euryodendron excelsum. Classification (NCBI taxonomy): domain Eukaryota; kingdom Viridiplantae; phylum Streptophyta; class Magnoliopsida; order Ericales; family Pentaphylacaceae; genus Euryodendron; species Euryodendron excelsum. The sequence goes on from CM065387.1 coordinate 21,333,855, forward strand.
GGTAGTTAATTTAAGCAAGTGGGAGAGAATAAATAGATGATGATTAGTGGGTGGTTACAAAACCTAAATTAATATTTTACTTTTTTACCCTTTGAGTTAAATAAATATATGCACAATGTTAGTAATTTATGTGATTTTTTAGGATGTTTTAGTCTGTATATAAAAATGACACTTTTTTGAATTTAGAGCTTCATCGACTTCACCAAATTCAAGGGTTTGCTTTATAATATTATAGATGTCATCTGAACTAAACAGGCAATTAGGCCAGTGCCATGAGAGGGAGAGATACCTGCCTGATAATTGCATACACATATGCTACATATAAACATATATATACCACATCAAAGAAGGTCGTCACATTGCCTCATTTATATGCATAACATGTACCTTAATGGAAGAGTAGGGTCCTTTCCGAAGCAACCCAAAAAAAAAAAAAATGGAAGAGTAGGGTAAATTGGTTTTAGCACACAAAAAATGCCCACTGCTTTGGAAATAGGCCCAATGGTGTCCCAATCAAGAAAGTAGATGCCTGGAGAAGCCACACCTTTGACGTAAAGACACATGGTATACTAATTGGTGGGACTTCTGACCCTCATGGCACTTTGTTTTGTGGATGGTGTGCTATATTCCCCTATCAAAAATATTATTTTTTATTTAATATTTAACAACTAAGTGTCGGTCCAATTTACACGTCCTTTGATTAATCTTAAATATTATGCAATTTATATTCTACACAAATTGAGTAATTAACAGATTAAAATTTTTAAAAATTAATTAATATCATAGAAAAATATTATTAAACAATTTATCTTGTTGCAATCAATCTTTTGTTGAGTTTTTCATTTACTTTTGTGCCCTGGCTTTCTCACCCTTTTTTTTTGTTGCTCCTCCCCTCTCATTTTTTTTATTTCACTAATAATTATGAATTACACAGCCTCATATACATATATATATATATATATATAGGGATCTTGGTATCTTTCTTTGACATATAGGGTTTTTTCATGTTTTATATAGATGGATCCGAGCTTTGTGCGGAGAAAGATTGAAACACCGACGAAAATTGTAGATTTGTGACATGAAAAATAAATCTTTATATGATGATGAATTTCTGGGTAGTCATAATAGTTAATTTCTTATCTTAATATATTCCTCTTTTAAATTGATACATATAGGTATATATGAAAGATACTCTATTACTAATATTCCATTTACGAAATTAATTCGGCTACTATCATGTTTATTATCAAGTTGTAGTTTCAATATTTTTTGGATCTGAAATTGATCTAGAACCATTTATTAACAAGAATTTATATCAACCAATTGATCTAGAACCACTTGTTAACAAAAATTTATATCACCAAATCAAAAGCCTTAAAATGACTTGATCCCAAATTTAAACGGAAAATCTTAATTTTATGACCCAAGAAAAAATCGATGTGAATTAAATCATAAGAACAATCACTCTATAAAGTTTTCAACTTTTAATCTACAACGCATGGCTTTTTAATGTTATTTGTGTAATATTTTTGTTACATTTATCGATTTATTAAAAGCAAACTCGTGTGAGTCACGAGATTAGCCCAGTGATCAAGCATATATGTGTCATTTTTACGCATTCAAGTTTCGAACTGTAGTCCCCAATCTTGAGCTTTCTATATAAATTAAATAAATAAAAAATTAACACTAGTTAAAAATTTGGTGAGCTTAGTGAAATTGGATTCAAACCAGATAGTTGACTTTGAATTACTCAAAAATAAATAATAAAAAAAGAGTAACTTAATATTTGTTAGCAGTCAATAACAAAAAATCGATTAATAATAAATAAATAAATAGCAGTGAGTAACAAAAAAATTCCGTTTGGTCCGTAGAACAAGGTGGATAATGACACGTGTGACACACATTGCGTCTCCCCCCCTCTCTCTCTCTGAAGTGTCGGTGGCCTTCCATTAAGAACCTTCTATGCCCTCCTCTTGTATTTAATTGAAATTTCAAAGGGTATTAGCGTCATTAAATACGATTGGTCTTTGTACAACAATAAAGACCATGCTAAGTCCAAGTCCCACGCTCTTATCCTAAAACCGGAAAGCACGCGTCTTTTAGGGTCAATTTGCTCTCATTTTCGTATATTGTTTTAGAAATAAAAAAAACTAAATATATTTAAAAAAAGGTATTTTGTATTATTCATTTACAGATCTAATTTTTAAAACTCAGAAAAAACATTTAAATTGCTTCTTAAAAATTAATTGTTTTTGAAAAAAATGCTCGAAGATAAATTTTAGAAATAATTCTACCAAACACATTTTCTATTATCATTTTTATTTTAACCTCATCAAGAATAGGAAAAGGTATTATTGCAAAAGAGATCAAATGGGCCTTAATTTTTCTTTCCCTGGCCTCTTTTCTCTTTCTTTATTCTTCTTTTTTTCTAAGTTTAATTCTTTTAGCCAAGACTCGATAAGACGAAACTATGACTTAGAAACAAGACGTGGAACTTGATTTGGATTTAAATGGCAATTTATTGCATACAAGGTTACTATTTTTAATTATTGTTGCATACTTTTATTCTTTGCACGCAATTTTGTTGTTTGTAGATTTTAACAAAAGAAGACAAGGCAATGCAATTTGCCTAGGACCAAAAGCTTTATGGGCTTTTGGCTTCTACTTTATTTTGCTTTCATTCCAGCAGTGGTTGTGTGCTTGGGATTCTGTCACAGAACTTAAACCAAACTCTGAATGGCTAACCGCTAAAAACACTTCCATTATTAAAACAAAAACAAAAACAAGAAAACAAAAACACAGGCTATAAGTCGAAAGGCTAGAAGATACAAGCCCAAAGAACATTAAAAAAAAAAAAATGAAGTTGCGTCTAAATGAGATTTTCTCATTCTTCACTAAATAAGATGACGTGCAGCCAATCTATATATTAACTATAATTCATGTTGGGTTAGACATATTACGAGGATTGGATATCGGATTATTAACGAACCGGGTCTCTAATCATTGATCTGATTTGCCAAGATTGAGGTTCGGATAGATTTGGGAATTATTGGATTCGATCAAATTAGGATTTAGTTGGATTGGGATCAAACCTGGTCCGTTTACATGCCTGGTCGTATGATTTCATTTTGGCAATTAATTTTGATACTTGGTTAATTTGGGACTGTCACAATTTTCTTTATTTTTTCTTTTTTATTCTTGCCAATTTTGTGAGTTTGACATAAAACTTTATCTCAAATGGGGATTGCATCATTGGTGTATTAATATGGATTACAATTTTATCAATATTTAATTTTACAAACCTTCGATGATTTCAAGTTGAACGAAGTTACAACTTTGTATGAGTAGGAGTTCACTATACAAATTTCTTTTCATTTTTGTGGTTCAACTCCGTCTAAATGATTTTCTTCTTCTTAGGTCACGCACAAAAAACATTTGCACTATGTTTAAAATTTGCATTGGTTAAATAAAAGATAAATAAAATTACTTATACATATTATTTTTTAGAAGTAATTAAAAGAAAAATAATTTTTTCCACCTATTTTTATTCTTTTTCTTCTCATATTTCTAAGCCAATCAAAAAAATTTAGCTACATTTTCTTTTTCTATCCTTTTCTTTTCCCTCCATGTATCCAAGATGTGAACCATAACATTCCATCTCTCTCTCTCTCTCTCTCTCTCTCTCTCTCTCTATATGTATATATAACAATTGGACAACCTGCACATGTTTAATGCCCACAAGAAGTCCTTTCGCATATTAATTAGCGTCCAACCAAAAATATCAGATATCAGAGCTCAGACAGTTTTATTTAGCAAAACTTTTTACCTTTTTATTTGAATTCCAAAAATAGATAACCTTATTGAAATTTGAGACATCATCCTTAGTCAACCCACTCAAAAGTCATTCGATAATTTAATTCCACAAACTATAGTATAAAACAGGGTTAAATTTTGGGATGTGAATTGCTTTTGGGAAACTAACTAAGAGGGATTGAATTTTGGATCATACTAATAAAAATCTAGAGGTTTAATTGTCAAAATCACCTTATTAGCGGTGAATATGAGATCCAATAATAAAAAATTAAAAAGAATTGGCAAGTACATGAAAATAGTGACCAAACATGAAAATGGTGTTTCATGATATTGCATGTTTGAAAAGAAGTGTAAGGGTAGTGTGGTTATCCTCAGGAAGGTAGCCCAGTGGAGATGAGGATGAACTCTAAACCGAGACGTTTTGTGCTTGAAACTTGACAATTCTCTTAGAGTCAAGTTGTAAAATATTTATCTCTTATGAATTTGTTAATCATCATGTGAATAGTTTGCCTTTGATCAAAATTTAGACTAGACATCTCTAACCACATCACACGAAAAAAAAAAAAAAAGGTGAGGGTAGTATGGTTAGCATGCCATGTGTCAAAATGAAAATTTTACATGATTTTGAATTTGTTAAAAGAAAAAAAATAATAGGAAATGAGATTATATGTATTCATTTTTTACAATTAAGCAAACAAAAAAAAAAGATTTTTATTGACAAATATCTATCTAATCATTTTTTTTCTATTTTCCTAACCCAATAAAATAAAAGAGAGGAAGTTAATTAGTTTACTTCTTTTAATTTTCTTTTCTTATCTTTTTTCTGCTTTTTTTTTTTCCTCCACATAAATTTAAAATGCAAACATAGCATTAAAGATTTTTTTTTATTTCAAGTTTAAATTATTTGGCTTCTAATCTCGGTGGTGTCAAGTTAGTAAGACATATTTGATTGCTGAGACCAACTTTTCTAGCTTTAAACAAGCCAAAAAGTAGCTTTTTAGAAGCTTCATACCCAATTTTGAGCTCGAGCCTTTAGCTTTTGTAACTATTTAGATACTTAACCAACTGCCCTAAAATGCTAAGTTCACATAATTCACAATAACATTAGAGACATTGAAAATCATATTACAAGAAATAATTAAAATATTGAATCGTAGATGTACACATAGCCATACTTCGTGCTTTGCCATCGGTTATATATATAGTTCAAGTGACTTGTTCTCTCTGAACCTTGATGCTAGGCCCTAGGGGCTTAAATGTGCTGGTTGTCACTTGCCAATGTAACCTTAATATATATTTATATATGTATATATATATATAATCGCCATGTGAGCTTCTAAAGTGGGTCTGGCATTGACCAAGCTCAGCCCAAAATGAATTTGGGCTGAGGCCCTCTGGGAATGGTGGATATTGAGTTCCTAGGTTTGAGGCCTTCATTTGAAGCCCATGGTTTTCCTCTGTATAAAAAAATAGATTTATTGTGAAAAATAAGCAATTATATTGTATTAGCTGATTTTTTTGTGGAAAGTCATGACTCATACTACTCCATGACCCAAAAAAATGCCCTATGCTTCCCAATCATAGCCTCCTTGATTGTCTAAGCTTTTTGTCCATTTGCAAACGGATCCTATACCTTCACATGGACCCCCTAATTACCCACACAAAAGAGACGAGAGAGGGAGAGAGAGAGATAGAGAGAACATTGAATGAGACTCTCATGCAAGGATCGGCCCCACTCACATGCATAGGCTCATCTCTCACCTGCATTTCTCTTTCCATCACGTTCACATTGAGGCAGATACAAAACAAAGAATGGGTTCTTTAGGCCAACAAGGGCACATGTTTTAGAGTGACAGCACGTTACAAACTTACAAACAATAATCAGAAAGTTGGGGATTACCAATCAAATCAATCACCATATCTTGGGCTAAATTTAGAACTTAGAAAAATAACAGTAATAGTCCAAGAGAATATAATTTGGAAACATAAAAATAATCTCACATGTAGCCACACAAAAAAATAAAAAAAAAATACATTGGAAACAAAACAACATCTCGATTTCAGTTTCATCTCTCAATTTACAAATTCTTCCTCAATTAGTTAAAATAATGAAATTAAAGGCCATTTTCATTTGTACTACAGAATACGCTAGCTTGGATTATCTTTTTTGCCCACTTTTTATTCAGTTTTTTCTTTTCTTGTTAACTTTTGTTTGTGATTTTCAGTACGAAGTTAAAAATCTAAACTAGAATTCATAAAGTGGTAAAAATTAAACGATGATTTTTTTTTGGTTGAAAAATCAAAAGTCTAAACTGAAACCCCATTGAAAGATAAAAATTTAAATTTTAGATAAAAACTAATATAAGAAAAAACTACTGAAAAAGCTGGTAAAAAGTGCTGATCCAAATGAAAGCTATGTCTCCAATACAATCCATTCCTTAGTTTTACAATTTTTTTCTCTCAAACCTAAGCTATCCTCACAAAGTAGAAATTACATATGTATTCTAATACTATGTGTGGGTCAAGATAATGAAGCCCAGAATAATTATACCAGACCCGTCTAAAAACATACTACTGACCTAGGCCAAGAGAGGCCCAAATTCGCTAGCACCCAGATAAAGGCCTCAATTGAGGTAAATCTAGCCCAAATCTAACAAAGATCAAGTCGGTTGAGCATACGCAAGTCCATTTCAAAAATGACTAGGACACTAGATAATTATCTAAAAGAAATTAAATCCTATGAGGAGACAGAATACCCTATGGGATTATGGCATTCCGAACACTATAAATACTTCACATCATTAAGGTGTAAGGTACGTTCATTTGAGTTATAGCTCTCTATAATTTATTCGATTCATTGTGATTAAGCGTGCTAACTTAATTATCGGAGTGCCTTCGGCCCAAAGAAGGTCAAGACATTCTCATTGTTTTCTTCTCTTGCAGATTGTTCGTGCTTGTCAATTTAGTTTCGAGAGTTCAATCGAGCCTTCTTAAAAATTACACCTACAATTAACGCCATCTGTGGAAAGGTCTACACAACAATGAATACCAGCTATTTCGGAGGAGGAGTTGATCCCACCAACATGGAACTTGATGACAGCCGTGACATCTGTAGTCACAACGGCACACACCAATTAAGTCGGCATGATGATGATCCGGTGCAAACTCCCGGAGGACACTTCATCAGATCCGAGATACGATTCCCTGGAGACAACTGGCCAGAAGGATAGGAGGGTCTAGCACGGGCTCTGCAATATGCTTGAAATCCAAACCGCCAAAGGAATCATCGAAGGAACTTGAATCCATCACCATCCAATGGCCGTGTACCCAACAATTTGTCGCTCTAAACAACTGAGCGGGAGCTTTGGCAGTGGGATGAAGAGATTGCCCACTTCAGGTAGATAATTAAAACAATTGCCAGAAGAGATGGACAAGTACCTGAGAGATCACCAGATCGGCAGCAGAGAATGAGGTTGAATTCAAGAAATATGACTCCCTCGATCGCACGTGTAACAAGGAGTTATACAGCTAGTACAGGGCACTATATGGAACGACGGGAAGATCGGCAGCCTCGGAGGAATCGGGCACCAGCACAAACCCAACAAGGGTCGAGCTAGAGTAGCATAATTGGGATAAGTGGCTAGAAGACTAGCTTAACAATCGAGATAAGCATTAAAAGGGGCGGATAGCCTAGGATATAGCTAGAAAAACCCTGGACAAGATTGCTTCCACCCCCTTCACAAAAGAAATTGAGACATGCCGACCTCCCAGGAAATTTGCCCCACCAAAGTTCACTCTTTATGATGGGAATTACCTATGTTCGACACTACAAGCAGATGATGGCGCTATGGAGCTATGACGATTCACTCATGTGCTGAGTTTTCCCTTCAAGCCTGGGAGAGATAGCTCTACGGTGGTTTGACAAGTTCAAGCCCAGATCAGTATCAAGCTGGAGACAACTTGCCGAGCTACTCATTAACCAGTTCATAGCCAACAGCAAGCAACCGAAGGAAGTGGACTACTTGCTGAACTTGCAGAAGAAAGATGATGAGGGATTACGCTTGTATGCTAAGAGATATTAGGAGGCTTATAATGAAATAGAGGACTGCAACGAGCAGTTGGCTGTTACACAGTTCAAAATCAGTCTTCCCAGAGAACACCGGTTGAGGCAATCCCTCATGAAGAAACCAGTCACCTGCATACAGGACCTAATTCTGAGGATTGAACAGTATGCACGGGTGGAAAAGGATATGGCATAGCCAACATAAGAAAAGGTCAGCGAGAAGACCAAAAAAAAAGATGGGCGTGAAAGCAAGAAGCCCAAATGTGTGGAGAACAACAATAACAGTCGGGGCAGGAAAACTATAGAAGGGGTCAACACAGTCTTCAAAGACCCAATTTATAAGATTTTGCCCCAAATACGAGACAAGCCTTTCTTTAAGTGGCCCCCAAAGCTGGGACGAGACCGTGCCGCCCGAGTTTAAAGGAAGTTTTGTTCTTATCACAGGGAAAATGGACATCAAATGGAGAATTACTGGAATCTAAAAAACCACTTGGAAGAATTGGCAAAGGCAGTACACCTTGACCAATACATTGACTAAAAGAATACGAAGCAAGAGGCAAAGCATACAAAGCAAGAAGCTACTCTGTAGAAGGAAGCTAGAACTAAACTTGCCCGAGTAATCAATGTCCTTTATTGATGGATAAAATCAGCAACTGTAGACCCACACAAATACCGAGCAGAGATTCCAAAAGCAACACACCTCAGGGAGGTAATGCAGTTAGAAGCCCCAAAGGTCAGCAGCAGTGTTGAGGCCATAACCGTCATCGATAATAACCTGGTAGGGATGCAACTGCCTCACAATGATGAGTTAGTGGTAACGCGACGATTGAGGAACTGTGATGTAAAACAGCTGCTAATTGATCAAGGAAGCTCCTCCAAAGTCATGTTCTATGACCTCTTTAAGAAGCTAAGATTGAAAGATGCTGATCTCCAACCATCTTTGAACCCCTTGGTAGGATTCAACTCATACCCAGTCTGACCACTGGAAAAGGTAATTATCCCGGTTGCTGCAAGAGGGATCACTATTCAGACGAAAATCCTAGGGCTTAATGTACCTTCTCTTTAGAATGCAATCATGGATCTGACATGGTTGCACCTCATGAAAGCCATACCCTCGTCCCATCATCAACTGATCCGTTTCTCGATTTCGAGAGGAGTAAGAAAGATAAGGGGGGACCAAGAAGCAGCTAAGTAGTGCTTCCTAATGACATATGCCACGAAGGAAAATTTGGGTAAGGTACAAATGACAGAACTTCATGAGGACACGCTCACGATTGATAACGTCGGGTTGCTACTAGAAAACACAGCCATTGAGGACCTGAAGAAGGTTTACATAGATCGGTATGATGAAGAAAATTACTTTGTTCTCGGCACCTCTCTGTCTAAATCTGAGGAGAAATCATTGATCAATCTATTGACAGAGTATATTAAATATTTGCCTCGACACCTTATAACATGTTGAGAATTAACCTAGATATAGCCTGCCACAAGCTTAGTGTGGACTCGGAGTGTCGACCTGTGGTCTAGAAGAGAAGAAGGGCAGCTACTCAATATGTGGATGTTGTGATCAAAGAAGTGGACAGGCTCCTTGAAGCAGGGGCAATAAGGGAAGTCTACTACTCACACTGGCTCTCAAACACAGTGTTGATAAAAAAGAAGAACGGCAAGTGGAGGGTTTGTGTTGACTTCACTGACTTGCATATAGCATGCCTCAAGGACCCTTTCCCTCTTCTAAAGATTGACCAACTCGCGGATGCAACGACTGGATATGAGAGGATGAGTTTTTTAGATGCCTATTACGGGTACCACTAGATCCCGCTCTATGAAGAGGACCAAGAGAAAACTACCTTTATCACCCCTAGGGGTATTTTCTATTACAAAGTCATGCCCTTTGGTTTGAAGAATGCAGGTGCACCTATAAGAGATTGGTCACCAAAATGTTTACGCAACATATCGGTAACATTGTCGAAATGTACATTGATGACATGGTTGTCAAAAGTAAGGTTGGAAAACAGCATTTAGCCAATCTAAAGGAAGTATTCAACATCCTCAAAAGCTATAAGATGAGGCTGAAAGCCTCAAAGTGTGTGTTCGAGGTAAGTTTTGAAAAATTTCTTGGATTCTTAGTTACCCACTGGGGGATTGAAGCTGACCCGCATCAAATAAGTGTAATCCAAAATATCCAGGCCTCGAGGAATATCAAAGAAGTCCAGAAATTGACTGGAATGGTAGCGGCTCTTAACCAGTTCATTAGCCAATCTTTAGACAAGTGTCGGCCATTCTTCCAACTTCTGAAAAAGCGAGAGCAGTTCAACTAGAATCCTGATTGTGACTAGGCCCTCGTCGACCTGAAAAAATATCTGGCCCAACCACTATTACTTTCTATGCTGCTAAAACATGAAGAGCTCTATCTATACCTAGTAGTATTAGACTATGTGGTAAGCACCATCCTACTTCAATAGCAAGACAGGCAGCAAAAGCCAGTTTACTACATCAGCAAAATGCTGCTAGGAGCAAAGAGCAGGTATCTTCCACTGGAGAAGCTGGCCCTAGTGTTGGTAATGGCATCACGAAAGTTGGTATATTACTTCAAGGCCCATACTATCAAAGTTCTCACGGACCATCAGTTGAAGCCACTTTTCCGGAGAGTTGACTTCTCAGGAAGACTAGCAAAATGGGCGGTGGAGTTGGGAAAATTCAACATCAAATTCCTACCCAGATCAGTAGTGAAAGGTTAGGTACTTGCAGATTTCATTGCTGAATTTTCTATTGAACTGTCCTAAGAACCCATTTGGACACCTGATCAATCAAATAATGAACCTAACTTGGAGCTTTAGGAGATTGCTAATCATTGGAAGCTCTTTGTCGACGGAGCACCAACGATAGGAGGCAGGATCGGGCATAGTCCTAATCACGCCAAATGGCTTGGTATTGGAGCAGGCTATAAAATTGGAGTTTTCTGTATCAAACAATGAGTTAGAGTATAATGCTCCGCTCGCCAGTTTGTACTAAGCTATAGAGTTGAAGATTGTCAAAATAGCTATCTATTCAAATTACTAGTTGGTGATTAACCAGATCATGGGTGAATATTCGACAAAAAATGACAGGATGGCATAGTACCTGGCAAAAGCAAAAGAGCTACTTGGCAAATTTAGTAAGTACAAGCTCCATCAGATCAGCTGCAACAGCAACGCTCATGCCGATGCTCTAACAACTTTGGCAGCGGCCCTAAAGTTAAGATCAAAGAGAACAATTCACGTGGAGACACTGCCTAGCTCAAGCATATTTTAAGAATAAGTGCAAGCCCTAGCTATTGAGCAATTAGGGTCATCCTAGATGGACCCGATCATCTCCTATCTCAACAAAGATGAGCTACCCGAAGACAAGAACCAAGCTAGAAGAATAAAAAATAAGTCACTAAAGTACTGGTTATCTCCCGACAAAGAATTATATTGAAGATCATTCACTGGGCCCTATCTTCATTGTGTCCACCCTGACAAAGTGCAGGGCATTTTGTTTGAAATTCACAAAGGTTTCTATGGGAGTCACGTCGGTAGAAGATCTCTTGTGCATCGAGCTATTTCTCAGGGCTACTGGTGGCCCCATATATAGAAAGATGCCGTTTAGTATGTGCTGAAGAGTGAAAAGTGGTAGAAGTTTTCACCGATCATTTACCAGCCTGCCAAGGACCTCACAACCAATACTAGCCCTTCGCCCTTTGCACAATAGGGATTGGATATAGTCGAACCATTACCCTGAGCTCCAGGAAATAAAAGATTTCTCATAGTGGCAACTGATTACTTTACCAAGTGGGTGGAAGCAGAACCCTTATCTACTATCAGAGAAGTTGACACTAAGAGGTTTACATAAAAAAACATCATTACAAGATTCAGCATACCCCATGCACTAGTTTCAGACAACGATACCCAATTCAAAGGCAACATGTTCAGAGAATTCTGTAGCGGGCTTGGGATCAGAAATTACTACTCAACGCCAGCCTATCCGCAGTGTAATGGGCAAGCCAAAATATCAAACAAGACCGTGTTAAATGGAATAAAAAAGAGGCTAGAAAAAGTTAAGGGAAGATGGGTTGAAAAGCTACCGAGCATCTTATGGTCTTATAGAACCACTCCAAAGAGATCTACTAGAGAAACCACTTTCTCAATGGCATACGGGGTGGAGATACCCTTGGAAGTCGGACTCCCTATCATTAGATCGGCATCATTCAACACTGGCCTCAACGACTAGACTTTGGCAAAGGACTTCGATCTTATTGAAGAGAAAATAGAGGCTGCCCTACTCAAACTTACTAGATATCAACAGCAACTGAGTCGAACCTACAAAAAATGAGTCCAACCAAGAGCTTTTGCTCCCGGTGAACTTGGACTAAGGAAAGTATTGGGGACAACTAAAAATCCAACAGAGGGAAAGCACAACCCAAATTGAGAAGGTCCTTACAGAATTACATCCCAGATTGGTGTGGGGGCATACCAACTGGAAACTGTTGAAGAAAGGCAATAACTACCCCGACCATGGAACACTAACAATCTCAGTAAGTTCTACCAATAGAAATCTTCTTATTTTCAAAGGATGTAATCACCTACAATAATAATTTGTTGGATATTATCAATAAAATTGGGAGTTGTTCTGCAAATCTACATGTCTGATGTCATTCCAACAAGTAAGTACTAAAGCAAAACAAAACCCAAGTGTAAAAACTTGGTCCTGTCCAAGTTGGGCAAGTCAGCCAATGAAAGCCACAAAAACCAAATGTAAAAACTTGGTTTTGTCCAAGTTGGGCATGTCGGCCAATAAAGTCCATAAAAACCAAGTGTAAAAACTTGGTTATGTTCAAGTTGGGCAAGTCGGCCAATGAAAGCAATAAAAACCAAATGTAAGAACTTGGTCCTGTCCAAGTTGGGCAAGTCGGCCAATGTAGGCCACAAAAACAAAGTGTAAAAACTTGATCTTATCCAAGTTGGGCAGGTCGGCCAATGAAGGCCATAAAAACCAAGTGTAAGAATTTGGTCATGTCCAAACTAGGCAGGTCGACCAACGAAGGCCACAAATACCAAAGAATGTTGAGCAAATAAAAACCAAGAAAACCTTGATCCTACCTAAGTATGGCAGGTCGGCAAAAGAATGGCCAAAACTCACTCAACTTGGTAGAAAATTAAGCACTGTTCGGGTAAAACAGTTCGGCCAAAATGTCTTGGCCTAAAACTAGTTTTAGATCAAGTGTAAAGTAAAAACATGATTAAAAAGACTTGAACTTAAAAACATACTATAAGAAAAAAATGGGACAGCCAAAAATCTCATTCTATTAAAGAAACTGAATGCAAAATGTTCTACCCACAGGCATAATTATAAGGGTAGATCAGTAACAGGAATAACTTTAGTGGATGGCAAATTAGCATTAGTTCTAGCAGAAGATAGCTCGGCGGCAACATTGGTCAAAACAGAGGGTTGTTTGGCGACGATGTTTAACTCGGTAGACGGATTCATCTCGGTAAGGTTCATATCGGCAAGGGGGTTCTCCACAGCATGAAGCAAGTCTGCATAAAAGTTGGTTTCAGATGGCTTGACCCCATGGAGGGCCTCTTCTTCTTCTTCTTCATCCTCATCAGCCTCTGCGTTAGACCCTAGATCGGCTTCAGCCCAGGTCAGTATCTTCGTCTAGAAATGAGAAGACTTATCCAGAGCTTGTTTCCTCAGGGCCGCTTTCCAACCTTCCCGAATGAGTTGCTCACAGATTTGCTTGACTTGAGTTTCATAAATGTCTCTGGCATCCTCGTAGCCCTTTGTGTATTGGGCCTGTGATTCTGCCTTCGACTTCTCAAGGTCCATTATGGCTTCAACCAAGCCTACTTTCGCTTCATATTCTGACTTTTCTACTTAGGCGAGCCGAACCTTCAGAGCTTCAGCCTCTGCCTTCATCACTTGGAAGTCATCTTCCTTCTGCTTAAAGTAAGCCTGGGTTTCAGCAAGGGCGGCTTTGCTACTTTGCAGTGTCGTACTCAAAGCTCAAGCATCCCGACCTTAGACATGGAAATAATCTTTCAGCTCGCCATACTTTTATAACAGGCTCTTGTGCCGATCACGTAAGCTACAGTAACGCTGTATGGCTTCTAAGCCCTGAATGGCAATCTGGTCAAAATAAGGCTATTACTACATCAGTAAAAAGTTAAGCAAAAAATCAACCAAAAAGCGGAACGGGAAGACAACTTACCACTATCGAGGCATGAGCTACCCCTTTAAAAATATCTTCAATGGTTGTGTCGCTCAACTCCTTAATATCTCCAAGTGGCACAACAGCCTGAAGAGCCCCGACAACAACATCGGCATTAAAAAGAATGGAATCTTGAGAAGTCATGGCGCGATCACCAACTTTTGGCCGGACCACAAACTCCTCGACCTCCTTCTCCTCTCCTTTACCCTTGTCTTCTTGCTCAGGGCAAGTCAACTTCTCTGAAGCACCATCAACCTCAACAACCTTCACTAGCCTCCTCCTCTTCTTCGCCTCCTAAGGCACCATAGGCTCCATCAGATCTATCACTGGGGGCATTATTGGGGCTGTGATAACTAGAGATGGTGTAGACGTAGAAACAGTAACGGCAACAGCACCAACGTCCGCGGATGCACTCGCTCCATCCCCCTTCCTTTTCTTAGTACATTTTTCTTAAGGAAGGCCGCTAGATTGCAGGGTTGTGGGCGCTCTATACCACTTTCACTAGTGGGCAGTAGTAGAAGGACTGACGGGAAATCTCCAAGTTGGTGCAAGCCGCCTTCCACCTTCTGGACAGCAATCACAATGTCCAGTACTCCATAAGGGGCTAAGAAGGACTGCTACCGAATTGGATAGCCCAGCAGTATGTGTGCAACTCGGCCAATTCCTCTCAAATCACCTTCGCCCTTGTATACCCAGACTTGGCCGAGAGCAATGATATTGACCCCAACTTATTCAAGCTCTTTGTCTTTAATACCAAAGTCAGCTGCAAAAATAGAGACACAGCGTGAGTATTAATAAAGACAGGTGCAAGTAGAGATTGAAGAAAAACCTATCAGAGAAGGTCGGGATCCACCTATTTTCTTCGGAACCCTGTGGCATCTCATTGCTAGGAGAACCTCTTTTGGGATATTCCCAAACTCCCATAGCCCCACTTACTCTCACAATGACGTCATCAATCCCCTTCCCTAAACTGGAGAAGAAGTGGACCAATTCTCTCGATACATTCCTAACCCGGAAATGGTACCTCTTTCGATCTAACCTAGTCCCACTCAATTCTACACCCAAGTAGCAATAATCAAACTCGTAAAGGCCCAGGTTCTGGTTCAGACGCCTATTCAATTCGGCTATTCCCATAACTATTCTATACCTATTAGACTAAAGTTGGATGGGGACAATTCCATAATAGTTTAAGATTGCAATAAGGAAAGGGTGAATTGGGAACCTAAGTCCACCCTCAACAATGGCATTTAGGAGGAAGGGAGTCCCCTCTTCATTTTCAAACCAACCATCGTCCTTGGGCCCAATTAACCTAATATCTACCCCTTCCGGAAAGTCGAATTTACCCTTAAAGGCCGCAACAGTGGCGAGACTATCAAGCATGCTTCTAAGCCTATTCACCATGAAAAATAACCTAAAGATCCTAGGGTTTTCTACTTGGGAAGCAAAGAAAGCAGAATGAATAAGAAAGGGACTTACAAAGTTTCTTTATAGATGAGCAAAGTCAGAACACACAGAGTATCACCGATTTGGCATTTCGTTTGGACAAGAAGACTCCTCACCTATAGAAAGACATGGGTTAACGACAAAAAGACATTGGATTTTCCCAACAGTCGCATCTCATTAAATAACAATTGATAGCTATACAGGGCGTGCGCCGTCTACTATGTATCTACAGCTATGTAAACCCCAGCCCCAACCCCCTTACAAAGGGCAGTAGGGTTATGGGGCAATTTTGGGTCAAGATTATGAGGCCTAGAATAATTATACCGGGCTCGTCTAAAAACATACTGACGACCTAGGCTAGGAGAGGCCCAAATTCGCCAGCACCCAAATAAAGGCCCCAATTAAGGTAAATCTAGCCCAAATCTAGTAAAAACCAAATTGATTGAGTATACATAAGTCCATTCCTAAAAGGACTAGGACACTAGACAATTATCCAAAAGAAACTAAATCCTATGAGGAGACATAATACAATTCTCTATGGGATTATGGCATTCTGAGCACTATAAATACCTCATACCATTAAGGTGTAAGGTACGTTCATTTGAGTTATAGCTTTCTATAATTTATTCGATTCATTGTGATTAAGTTTACTAACCTAATCATCGGAGTGTCTTCGGCCCAAAGATGATCGAGACATTCTCATCGTTTTCTTCTCTTGCAGATTGTTCGTGCTCATTAATTCGGTTTCGAGAGTTCAACCAGGTCTTCCTAAAAGTCTCACCTACACTATATTAATCTAAACACCGACCAATATTAATCTTTCTTGCCCTTCTCTAACTTAAACTTATACAAACATGAATGTTTATATGCATGTGGTGGTTTTTTTAATAAAAAAATTACATATCTTTTCTTTATCTTCTACAACCATTACACATGTTTTGCATGTATAGATATTAGAAATTGTTGCAACGCAATGCGTGTGCAATACGTTCTCAAAGAAAAGTGGAGTCTTTTAAGTTAATTAAAGAAGATCGGAGTTATTAATTAAACTTATTTATTCTTTATGTTAATAAAGGAAAACAAACGTCAAAGTCATCAATAGTGTATTTTTTTTAAAAAAAAAGACTATAAATGTGGCAGGACATCAAAAATCAGGTTATTGCAATAGTATAGAAGTGTGATAGTGTTTCTTTATAATATAACATCCGTATATTGTACAACAGGATCAACAAATTAATTCAAACACAGAGAGAGAGAGAGAGAGAGAGAGAGAGAGAGAGAGAGAGAGAGAGAGAGAGGGCCGGAAGAAATTTCTTGAAAAGAAAATTCATAGCTCTTTTATTTTTGTTTTAGTTTTTATTTAATTTTTTGTAGGCTGATGATAGCTATCCCATGGATTTGGAGGATTGAAAAGGGAACTACAAGGGGCCTTTTTATTTCTTAATTGTCTTAATGCCTGCATATTTGTGTGGTTGACTCTTGCGAAATCCTTGTTGGGCATTGTGTCCATTATGTGAATATGTATACACTTTTCCGTCTTCTGAACAAAACTAAAAAAAGAAGCCAACGTTACTAAAGGAGTCAAGCGCGCCAGCCCCGCCATTTGTAGGGCCTGACACAGCCCCGTTTGACATCCGTGCTGAGTTGGGCCCAGCCCGTTAGTTTAAGCTTAACGCTAACGAACTGAGCCTAATGGATTAACAATAACTAATAACATTCCAAGCTCCATTAACCCAGAACCAGGCTAGTTAACTAGCTAAGTTAGCCTAGTTAGGCAAGACTCTTGGCCTCTCTTTAAAAAGTCCAGAAGTCGACTTTTGTCCAATGCAAGTGTTAATCACAAGGGATTCATTCCTTATAAGTATCCTAGTTCAAGAGTGGATAGCTTATTTTTGACCGGATTGGAAAGAGTACTACATGAAGTACCTACAAGTTGGTTTGGACACTCCTAACTGTTAACAAAAGAGAAATTAAAAAAATGAACCATATAGTTTGATAACCACATTTTAATGCATAGCTCGTGTCATCCAGTAGTTATAGGTTAAACAAAATTATTGAGCCTTGAAAAATGACCAAAACCAGGACTGTCCATGTACTATATTATGATTCCACAGCTAACAAGCCATCACATTAATGAATCAAGCCAAAGTAAAGGCGTCAAATCTCATTCCATAAAGCTTTGAGATTATTTATAAACATATAAAGCATAACTAGCAAATATTAAACCAGCAATCCAAATAGCAGATGCCTCCATTGGAAGTTGTTTAGCCCATCTTCTTCCATGCTGCTACTTTGGAACTCTCCGGCATGCATGTCCTCAACAGAAGGAATGTCCGCTGAACCATTACTAGTCTCCTATGCAGCAGCATCTTCTTCATCCGACGATGCAACATATAGACTTTCTTGAGACGAATCAGTTAATGCCCACACGATGGAGGATGGAACAGTGAATCTGAGCGTTTCCAAGTTTCGATCCGAAGCGCCTCTTGGGTCATCTTCAGCTGAAATTACAATCACCCCAGTATAACTACACCCACACAGATAGATATAGCATATAGATGCGTAGCAGGCTTCTACAAGGCACTTCCTCCACATAAATTACAGTTTGGAAACTTATACTATGTTCTTAATATGTGTATTTATGCTAAGGCAATGAAATCTAATAATGACTTACCTGAGCCTTTACTACCTGAATTGCATCTTTTAAAAGCATACTAGTGGTATGTTTTTCATTAACCATCTGCTGGATATCATTTAAGAGCTTCGCATTCATAGAAAGCTCTTCTTTTTTTCGAGCAACCTGGGAACAAACATGTTAAATTTTTTTACTGAGTGATGGTTGATGAAACAGTGGAATTAAATCAATACACTCAAGGCAAAAAATAAGAGTAATAATGAAAGGGATTAGACCTTTTTCTCTCAATATTCAACCATGTCATCTTCCATCTTTCTTTTTTAGCGTCTGTACGATTTTCTGCCTGAAATTATTCAACAAATAAAATAAATAAGCAAACCCAAAGAAGGCAATTGTTTTGTACCAGAAAGGTGAACTTGAAAAAGATGATTCTAAAGAATGAAAGCAATTAGAAGAATGTATGTATACATAGGCTGAGGAAGGTAGATATGAATGTTTTGGGCGTTGAAGACACGGTACGGGGTAGAACATGAAGCAAGAATTGTTAAGCAAACGTATATTACATCAAACATGAATGTGTTGGAACAATTTTCAAACCCTAATAAAATGAGGGCTATGGGATATCTAAGAAAAACCATTGTCAAAACAAGATTTCATATACTGATTCATAAAAGTTAACTACAAAACTACACATGCATTAGTTTCAATATATATATAAATTGAAAAGCAAACAAGCAAATTAGCCCTCACCTTGGCATGCTTTCTTCACATATATTAGCCTTAGACTAATGTTAGAAGTTTTTTTCATGGTCAGAGAAAGGGGGAGACAACCTTTTATAGGGGAGAGTGGTAGGCCGAACAGAAATATTTTTGGAATCAAAATTTTCTCACTGTCAAAGACAATCTCTGCCAATCACTATGGAAGAACTTTCCAATAGAGGAGGGTTTGTATCACCAAGAAGAATCATGGTGCGTGCCCATCAATACCAATCACTTAGGTGGCTTTCCTTCTTTGTGATTGGGAAGATCCTTTTTGGTGGAAAATTATGTAACTTTTGGAGTGGATGACTAGTTTTGTGTTCATATCTAAAACAATAACAGACTCTAAATTTTGGTCACTCTGTGTTTTGGCTTCAGCCATGGTTACATCACCATGCATGACTGTATTTTACTGTTGAGACATGGCTAAAATGTATTTGTACACACAAATTTCTTGTCCAAGATAATAAGACAGAGAATTGCAGTAACAAATTGATTTTTATTACTTTTGAATGAGTGGATTACAATCTCTAAAATAATTTCTAATCAAAGAAATTAATCCTCTGATTCTTCTCTTCTATAACGTTGACTCGAGGGCTTGAAGCTTGATCCCAAATCGCACGCCGTGTTCTTCTCCAATTTATGCAAAGAAGATGATTGAAGGAGAAAGTTCTTTAGAGCTTTGATGCTTGATCTGCAGAGCTCTCTCTTGCTTGTGTAGGCAAAAATATTGTCCTCTGTGTCCTCCTCTTTGAAGAGTCACCCTCTATTTATAGTTGAGGGTGGAGAATCTTGATAAGCTTAAACTTTTTCATGATAATTATCTTTATTTAATTTTTAAAAGATAATAATCAAGGAGAATATTTATAGACACGTGTCCAACTTTAATTGGAGAAAATATGTGTCTTCTTTCTTGTAGGTCCCATCTGAACAAGTGGCATACTTTGATTGGCTTAAAACTTGTCATTTAAGGGATATATCATTTTGACACGTGGTGGCATTTTATTCGCTCTGTCTTGCAGGCTTTGATACATGGCAATGTTTGATCAGTCAGAACTTATGACTTTATAAAACACTTGGCGACTTCTGATTGGCTAAATTTTGCATGTCTACAAATGCCCCCTTGAGACTTGTTCATGTACATGCTCTAGCAGTGGTAAAGGTGAGCAAGTCTCGAAATTTGGATCACATTTTATACCAGTGAAAATTTTCGATGTATTTGTCACTGACTTTTTTGATTTTGAAATTTGATATAACCCATTCTTGAGTTGAAATCTTAAATTTCCAAATTCAATAAGAAATTGGCAGTTAAATATATATATATTTTTAACAACTCCAAATCTAATAAGGAATTGTTGAAGATAAACTTGATCCCCTTGGAATTAATCATAATTCCAAATTTGATGAGGTTCCAAATTTGATTGAGATTTTGAATTTGATCTAGTCCCAACTTTGATGAGAAATTGAGATACAAATTTAAGTAGAATTTAAACTCCTAATCATAAAAGGATTTAGCTTTTTCTTCTATAAAAGGATTTAACTCCTTTAAATTTTGCACACTCGCTGAGCGACCAAAATTCACCTGAAGGAGCGCACCACAGGAGTCCGCACGAGAGGCTTTCTTGTTCTCTTGAAGCGACTTGAAGCAGAGAAGGAATTCCAGGCACTTTTATTTTCTTCATTCTGCCTTACTTTTTCTATACCAAAGCAAGCAGGTAAGTAGTGCTCTTTAAAATCTTTTCGTCCTTTTTGTTACAGTGTTAATTGTCTTACTCACCTACTGCATACGCATGCACACACTCACGTTACATTGTGTCACATTTTGACTGCATATGCATAGCACTTTAAGAAAGATATATATATATATATATATATATATGAAGTGTTTATGACTGAACCAAGTGCTTTCTTTGGAGAATACATCACAATTCTATTTACATCATTACCCTTTGTCTTCTTTGTAAAATATTATAAGATGATTACTTCACTCATGACTTATCCATTCACCCATACAAGATGATTACTTTTCTTGCTTCTTGAAAAATAATTTTCGCTAGTCAATGCTCTGATTTTACTGGAAACAGAAAAGACAAAGAGAGGCCTAGCCTTCTGCTGGTTCACCCTTCTTTTTCCCCTTTCGAGCATATCATCTTCCCAAAACAGATTTTTTTCTGAAAGAAGAAAGAGATCTCTCTTTTTTAATCAAGCATTGAAAACAATAGGTCCATGATGTGAAAATACACAGTTTGTAAAGCCTGATCCCTTGATTGTCGTTATCAAATCACTGATCATATTTCCATGATTTCAGATATTTCAGAATCTCATACAATAATTTGGGCTATAACACTTTTGGTAATCTGATCTTCCAAAATTAATTCACCGCTTATTCAACCCATATAACCTCTGAAAGGAAACTGCTTCTCTCTTCTTCTTTTTTTTTTATAAATGATTTTATGTGATCAAGGATCTATATACTTCCTCAGCAAGTGCATGACGTCGCCACTCATACATAACCAGCTGGGATTACTTTGTCAAAAGCTTCTCTTACTCAGAATTTTAACTCTAATTGGTGACGTGCCAACACTCCATTTTAGTTGATGAAAGGCCGCCCCTTCCCAATTAGACATATTATCTATTAACGGTTCAGCCGCTAGAGTCTTTCAATTTGATGAAGGGTCGCCCCTTGCTAAATTGATAGATTACTCAATGGATCCACCTCTGAAGGCACCCAAATTTGATGAAGGGCCGCCCCTTCACAAATTGTCGATGTTACCCAACTTTAATGAAAGATCACCAAATCCATCCTGATTGATGAAGGGCCACCCCTTCACAATCCATCAAGTTGATGTTGGGATCCACTCTCTAGGCGTTGTGTCGTTGACAAGTCCTTTTCCATGAGTTCTATTCTTCCTTTATGGTGCCACCACCATGGTTGGATAGAACCTCCATGGGAAATCTTCCAAATACATGCTGCCCACAACATTTATTCCTTGCTTGCACATTTTAGCACACCGTGCCACTAATGATCAATACATTGCTTTATTGTCATAGTCATGTCTATTGTCGCTTTTGTAATGCTTAACTTCTTGATATTTTGCCTAACAAGTATGCCGATCTCACTTTTCTTTCTCTTTATTTTTTTCAGGAAAAGCTCATACAATGGTATTATTCAGAGATCTTTCTTCTTTAACGAAAAAGTATTTGCTTATTTTGAGGAATGAAAGTGAGTTTAAGGAGAATGCCATAAAATTGCCTATTCACAAACCATTGATTGGCTCATTTGCCGACACATGGCCAAAACCTAGTAGCTTTCCCAATTTGTCCAATTGGACATTAGCAGCCACTCGGGACAACGATTCTAAAGTATTCTTGCGATCTGCGCTCCACAAGATTTCACCAAGTCACTCTAAAGAATTCTCCACTCTGGGACGCAGAATTATCTTTGGCAAATCACGTTGGGGCCCCACTTTGAAGATCTATGGTGAATTTTCCTTTATTCCCAATTATTGGGAATGGCTTGAAGATGTCTTAAGTCGCAGCCACAAAATCTTGAAGGAAGCGTGCATTTATAAGGCCGTGTATGCGTCTCTGTTCACTTATGACCGAAATTCTAACATCTTTCGAGCATTTTGTGAAGCGTGGTGCCCTCAGACAAATTCACTACATACTTCTGTAGGAGAATTGTCTATCTCTCTCTAGGACCTGCACATCCTCGGAGGACTCCCTATATTTGGGAAGTTCTATGATGAGTATATCCCCTGCGCAGCGGAATTGACTGGCAAAGATGAACTGGGCAAAAAATTTACCCCGAAGAGTTGCGAATATTTATTCAAAGCATTTCACACTATTCTTACGAATGACGATAAGAAAGAAAGTGTTTCTATCAAAGATTGGATTGCATTCTGGTATAAGGGAGCCTCATCATATGTTAAGCCTCCACCACGGAAAGCAAAAAGGTATTCTCGCAGCAAAGCCACTTGGAATCCAACTGGATACATTGTTGAGCCTAAGGAGCGGTCAGAAGAAGCCAAAGCCGTTTTCGACAGCCTCGATATTGATGATGACCTGGTGGAGCAAACTTATCTCACCGCCTTGTTGTCTTGCTGGTTATGCACCTTTGTCCTTCCAAACGAAGAAGTCAACACTGTCCGGCCGGCCACCTTTAAAGTTGCGAGCATGATGGCATCTGGTCAAGAAATCTGCCTTGCTATACCTGTCTTAACAAGTATCTACAAGGGCTTGAACAAGAATGCAAACTCACCCACTCCTGGACGGTCAGAGTCTTATTTTCCTGCTCACTATCTTTACGCATAGCTTGCATATTACTTTTATACTTATTACCTCATCCCAATCGCACTAGCTGGCCCCAAAATGACTTAATATTCTGGAGAGGGTGCCGCCAATTATTTCGACGGACTTGCTGCTCGAACTCTCATCCATAAAGGCGATGGTATATCTTGGAATTCTACTTCACGCTTTAACAATGTCAAGGGGCTATTTATTGATAAGAAAGTCGCAGACAATCCTTAAGGCCTTGCTTATTTCATCAGCATCCGTTCTAGTCGCTTAGTCCTTTGCAACGGTGACTCCTTCTTTATAGAGCCATACAGCCCCCATCGTTTTGGTCACCAATTCGGATATTGTCAACAGATTCCGAATGAGCTCGAAAGAGATGAACGCTCCACTACTTCAGACATGGCCCTT
>CM065387.1:21365000-21407500 GCA_033060915.1 Euryodendron excelsum
AACATAATTTTCCCTTGGCTAGCTAATCCCAAGATTTTTTCCTTCAGAACGAAACAACGTTGGGTTGGATGGCTGACCAAACGATAGTACTTGCAGTAGTTCGGGTCATTAACCTTCCCAGCTTCCTCAGGTCGCTTCATCTCTGGGAGCTCAATAACATTCAATTCTAATAGTTGATCAAGCATTTTAGGGACTTCAACATCAGGAAAAGGGTACTCCTTAGCTTGCATTTCTTATAATGTAAGTTTCTTCCTCCACTTAGCTTGAGTAGAATCAGTTTTCTCTATTTCTTTCTTCTTGGACTGAGCAGAGATTTTGACTAGTGTCGTGATTATACTCATGGATTCTTTAGTATTTGGTTTAGAGAAAGACTTGTTGCCCCCTTTTCGATTGTCAGGTTTATATTCTTCTCTACGATGATCTTGGAAAGGCGGCCCTTGACTTCCATTTGCAGTAATGCTAAGCTCCATATCATGAGCTCGCTTTGCCAATTCTTCAAAGGTTTTGGGCTTGATTCCTTGAAGAATATAACGCAGTCCCCATTGCATGCCTTGGATGCACATCTCAATTGCAGAAGTCTTGCACAGCCTATCCTTGTAGTTAACGCTCAGGTTTCTCCAGCGGTTAATGTAGTCAACTACTGGTTCATCTTTCCATTGGCGAGAACTGGTAAGCTCGATCATACTAACAGTGTGACGAGTACTGTAGAAGCGATTCAAAAACTCTTGTTCTAACTGCTCCCAACTATCAATCGTGCGAGACTCAAGGTCACAATACCAATCGTGCGAGACTCAAGGTCACAATACCAATCGAAAGCGTTGCCTTTGAGTGTGCGAACGAATTATTTGACGAGAAGATCTCCATTAGTTCCAGCATTGTTGCATGTTTCCACAAAATGGGCAATATGTTGTTTTGGATTACCTTTGCCATCGAATTGTTGGAACTTCGGTGGTTGGTAACCAACCGGCATCTTCAGCTGATCGATTCTTTGAGTGTAGGGCTTGGCGTAAGTGAGAGAAGATTTCGGAGTCCCCTCGTACTTATCCTTGATAGCTCCTAGGATGATCTCCTTTAGTTGGTCGACAGGGATTAATCCATCAGCAGAAACTTGTAAGTTATTTTGGGTCTCTTGCTGTTTAGCATAAGACTCAGTAACATCTTGTAACTTTGGACGGTTGTCAGCAGCTTGGTTCGATTCTCCCAGACTCTCTATCTTGTTCATCATGGACGCCATTTGGACATCACGGTCTTCTACCATTTTGCATAGTGCCTCAACAGTTTTTGTCAAGGCAGCAAGTTGTTCCTCCATGGCAAGAGTGTTTGTTGTCATGACAGGCATGGCAACAGAGTTGAAAGAACCAGTAGAGACATCCAGTAGGTTGAGCTTTGACCGAGGAGTACTAGAAGACGAACTGGAGTCAGAGCTAGTTCCATCCTCAATCTCTTTACCATTGTGTTGAGGCTTTGAAGCAGAGTTTGTAGATATAGAAGGCTGTAAGAAAGCCTCTTCCAGCATTACAGCAGTGTCTTTTGCCCCCAGCGCAACAGTTTCTCCCTTGCCTTCCAGAAAGTCCGAGGAAATTGTTGATGTCTTTGGTAAATTTGAACCAAAAACAGGAATTGGTTTAGGAAGAAGCGAGGTTCGAGCTAGAGTCTCAGTAACAGCCCTTGCCTTGCTTCGAGTTATTGGACCGGAACTTTGAGTGCCCGAGCTAGTGTGAAAAGTTACTGAAGATTTAGAGCCTCCAGTCTTGCTTTGAGTAGCCTTAGAATTGTCCTTCTTAGGAGCCATTGCGAAGTTGTTTGGATTTGCTTGTCGAAGAGGAGAGATGAGAGGCAGAGAAGGTCCCATTAGGCGTGCCAGAAATTTGTACACACAAATTTCTTGTCCAAGATAATAAGACAGAGAATTGCAGTAACAAATTGATTTTTATTGCTTTTGAATGAGTGGATTACAATCTCTAAAATAATTTCTAATCAAAGAAATTAATCCTCTAATTCTTCTCTTCTTTAACGTCGACTCGAGGGCTTGAAGCTTGATCCCAAATCGCACGCCGTGTTCTTCTCCAATTTATACAAAGAAGATGATTGAAGGAGAAAGTTCTTTAGAGCTTTGATGCTTGATCTGCAGAGCTCTCTCTTGCTTGTGTAGGCAAAAATATTGTCCTCTGTGTCCTCCTCTTTGAAAGTCACCCTCTATTTATAGTTGAGGGTGGAGAATCTTGATAAGCTTGAACTTTCTCATGATAATTATCTTTATTTAATTTTTAAAAGATAATAATCAAGGAGAATATTTATAGACACGTGTCCAACTTTAATTGGAGAAAATATGTGTCTTCTTTCTTGTAGGTCCCATCTGAACAAGTGGCATACTTTGATTGGCTTAAAACTTGTCATTTAAGGGATATATCATTTTGACACGTGGCGGCATTTTATTCGCTTTGTCTTGCAGGCTTTGACACATGGCAATGTTTGATCAGTAAGAACTTATGACTTTATAAAACACTTGGCGACTTCTGATTGGCTAAATTTTGCATGTCTACAGTATTAGAGTTTTCTTTTGCATATATAGTATAAGGTTAAATTGGTAAAAGAAAATAAAAAGTTACATATTTCTTTACTACTATAAGGGTTTTAAATTCGACTATGCATTTTGTTTACTATTTCGTATGTTTTTTTTTTTTATTGGCATGTGGAGGATTTGATACACACCCACTCATGCAAGAAATGAGTTGGATATACTACGAGTAAGGTGGATGTAGCCCAATTCGCAAGCGTTAATTGTGTCAATTATTTTAAGCACGCGCCGACCAGTTGTCTTACGATGTCCCAACTTTTATCGGGCCCTCATATATGGAATAGGAAAATCTTATTTTTTTAGAATTATTGTACAGAATTTTACATGAAAATGATGTGGCAATGACAGTTTTGTAATTAATATACACCTTGATGGGTTCTTTATTATGAAGTGATAGGACCACAACTTATACACATCATTCTGGTTATAAATTATGTATGAATTTTCTGGTTATATAGCATTACTCTATGCAATATGAAAAACTGTGTCTAGTTTATAACTTTATTAAAGAATAGTTATTAGCTCAATACTATAAGTAGTTATGACTATGTCCAAGTGCATTCACTATGCATATTAAGATAAATAAAGTAAATCAAGCAAACAATTGACAAATAATAACTGGGTAAAATTCTAACTGGGTAAAAAATCACAAGGCTTAGTATAGCCAACAAAGCACTATTAAGAATGAATACAAAAGAGTCAACTTACAACCCAATCCTAAATAGTCTCAATCCACGAGTGCTGACTCCATGCACTTGCAAGTGTGTTATTCTTGTATTAACCAAATCTCACGATCATGTATCTATCACTTGAAACAATTCTTTAATACTTGATTAAGTGTCGTGCTCCACGACACCTTTGGAATCTTCCAGGAACTGAACTTAAATCCACCACCATCTTGAATTCCTTCAAGACATCAACCAACGAAGAATAAAGGTTGATCTTACTAAGATTCTAGTTGAAAGCCTCTTCTAGCTATATAAAAGCTTTTACAATAATTTTCTCAGCAACTCTATTCTCATAGAAACCATCTGAATATAAAGAACTAATTCAATCAGTCTATCATAGGTATTAGACTTATTAAGCTTGTCTTTTGGCCTTCCCATAGCCTCATGTTTATAGTTGAGGCAAACTAGAGTTTTCAAACTTCCATATTTGTCAAAATCCTTCCAAAATTGACTTTTTCGAGTCACCAAAAAATTTGTCTCGAGCGCTTCGTTAGCATTTGCTTCCAGCGACTGCAAGCGAAATTTCCTTCTCAGTAAAAAATTTCTCTATATCTTGAGGCGAGATCCAGTGAGAGTCTAGCGAACTTCTCTGAGCAGAGACCCTCCCTGTTTCTTGAGGTGAACTCAAGCAAACAAGAGCAACAAACAAAATTCTTTGACTTAGCTTCAAATATGTTGTTTTAAGTACATCCATATACTTCTTGCATATATGTGAATGATAAGCACTTCAGCTCACATACTAGCTAGTCTTGATTTCTTATGACTTATAACTCTTCTAAACATTCAACTATGATTACATAGAAGAATTGCAAAATACAAAAAAAACTATTTGTTTACGGAATTTAGCCAATTAACATATGACCTAACACAAAATATATATATAACTCCAATAAATATATATTCTCATGGCATCTCTTATAATTTAAATTTTTTCTTAAAGCTCTAATTTAGTAAAATTTTAAAATTTTTATATAAGGGATTGTGGTTTCTACCCAATTTTTGTCTTAAAAAAAACAATTAATTTTGTTTATATTTTGTTAATGTTGAATAGAAACTGTTTTTATATATATATATAGAAATTTAGTCTTACATACTAATATATAGGGATGGTAGTGAACCGAGAAAAGGTGGAGACCCAACTGAACAAGTCCCGTTTGAGAGAATATGGAGGATTCAGAAAGGGAATAGAAGCAGAAATAAAGGTGTTAAACTAAATCCGTGCGAATATAGAGCCGGAGATGAATTTAAGTTCTCCTCCGCCCCACCATACATGTTAGACGTTAGTCTAATTAGTAATTACTTAGGAGACTCAACTGTAAATAATAAACTCTTAAAATCTAAAATTGAAAAAGAGGGTTAAGGTTTCTCAGCCTCTTCTGTCGCCGATTCAACATTTTCTAATGTTAGTCACATTTTCATAATGTACAAACAGTTTTTACAAAATTTGTTAGTTATAGGTACATTTGGAAACCTTTTATATATATATATATATATGTATATATATCAGTACATCCGGTCATCTGTATATACTTTTTCATAGCAAAACCAATGTGCAAACATTTTTTTGTTCTTTATTTTTTATATTGTTTGATTCTTGATTTGCCTTGCTATTTGTTGTTTTGGTCCAAATCAGAGTGAAACCTTAATTTACGGTTTTAATTTACTAATTTATTTTTCTATATGATCCAAGCTACTATGAAAATATGTTTTTTATTTTTATTTATTTTTTGTTTGGTGGCAATAGGCCACGGTGCAATAATCAAACTAATAACATTCGATTGGAGACTTTTGTCATGGTTACCAAGCTATCTCACGCCATCACCCTCTCTTTATGCTTATTTTCTATGTTCGTAGCTCAAGTTTACCTTAGCAACATCAAAACTGGTTAGGTTACTCCATTTTAATTTGGGCACTATAGTTGTGAACAGTGCAACGACAAGAATCTCGTGCACTAAGTTACCATTTTTATTTTTATTTTTGTTCCATCCAAACTATTGTGAAAACTACTTTTTCTTTGGTCTAAATTAGTTGTAATTTTTTTTTCTTTCTTTGTTTCCTCCAAACTAGTGTAAAAGCTTATATTTTCTTTTTTTATTTTGTATTTTTGGTCCAAAATAATGTGAACACTTATTTTCTGTTATTTTTAGTTATTACCAAACCAGCTTCAACAA
Organism: Euryodendron excelsum; assembly: GCA_033060915.1. Lineage (NCBI taxonomy): Eukaryota > Viridiplantae > Streptophyta > Magnoliopsida > Ericales > Pentaphylacaceae > Euryodendron > Euryodendron excelsum. The sequence goes on from CM065387.1 coordinate 21,370,478, forward strand.
AACAAAGTTGCGTAGGATTTGTTTGCATCTATTTATTCCTCGGTAAAAATTTCTTATTCAGTTTTGCATATAAAACAGAGTTGCTCATTATTGCGTAAAATTGTCTACATCCAAGTGCTTCCCGTAAAATTCTCTAATCTAGTTTTGTGTAATTACCTTTAAAGTATAAAGGTTACTCGTAAAAGGCCTTTATATAATTAAGTTGTGTTGCATGGGCATAGGAGCAATGCAAGCATCAGCAGCGCCTAAGATTTTTAAACAATCTTTATCATTGGAAGGCATAATAGACATTTTACTCATTCAGAAAAGCCTAACAGACCACAAAAATTCGATTCCTTAGGCTGATGGTGGGGGTTCCAGGTGCATCTTTCCAAGATCTCAGGAGGCCTCAGTGCACATTTTGAAAAGGTACCAGGCCTACATGCTTAAAGGCGAAATCTCAGGGGTTAGAAATATACCATGACCTAGCTACAACATCAAGAGGTGCAAATCTATAATTTGTTTAAGAATGGATTAAATGTTTTCCAAATTTGTATTAATTTTTTTTTCAAATTCGCTAATTGAGAATGGATTTCCCGAATATGACTATCTCACACAGCCATGAGTCTAAAAGTACTCACAGAACTAGAATAAATATTACTAGATGGTGTGAGATCCATCTTATACACTCCTCGATTTAAGGAACCATCTTTTGTGTTTTTTTTTTTTGGTACTTCGAAATACCTTAATTTAAGAAACTATCGTGTCGTAGCCTAGGTTGCAAGTGTTCAGGACGGAATTATAGCTAGATTATAGGCAGCCATGGCCCCTCCAACTTTGATAAAATTACATTTATGTCATATAAATTTTTAAATATTTAGATAATATAGTGTATATTGCCCCTCCCCCCACCAACAAATTTGACCTCTGAAATTCAAATTTTTAAAGCTTAACTCCTAACAAAATTAAAAAAATTTTACCTTGACTTTTCAAAACTAAAGAATTTTTGCCTTAGCCTATAACTAAATTCAAAAAAAATTATATTGACCTTTCGAAATTCAAAAATTTCTAACTTAACCCCTCAACAAAATTTAAATTTTTTTACATTGGCCTTTCATAACTCCCCTTAACAAAATTTATGATTTCATCCCTGCAAATACGGTAATGATTCGTGCCCTATTTGAAAGAGGTGGTGGAATGGGAGACTGAATTTATATACACGTGTCATATTTGAAATGTAGGTTGTAAATTATCAAAATGTCAATCTAGTGAAATAACCGTGTTATTTAATGGCATTCAGTTGACAGTTTAGGATCTCAACTTTCGAGGTCCAAGAGTAAAGTTCTCATACAATTGGGGTGATTACTGTATAATCTCCTACTGATTCATAATAAAAAAAAATAGTAACCGTGTTGTAGTTAATGCAACATCAATTTTTTTTTTAAAAAATTTAATCTGAGAAATGCATTAGCAATGTTGCTTGTCCTAGTGAGCTCCGTTAATCTTCATCACTCCTCCAAAACAATTGCTTTTTTAACATTGAAAAAGTAATTGTTTTGGCAACTATTTTAGGCTCTTTGGTAACTTGTGTATAAAAAAACTGCTTAAAAATTCATTTTAGCAACTCAAATATGTATAAGGGAATTTTCTAAATTGCTGAACTACTTTGAAGTTCAGTATTTGTGAGAAAGTCTAAATAGGCATTTGTGGACCTTTTGGCCTTCTTGGCCCAAAAAATAGCTTGGAAATGCCTAAATGGTCAAGTTATCAAATAGCATTGGGCTTTTATTAAAAGCTGGAACTAAAAAGCCGGTACTAAAAAACGTACTTAGAGCAGCTTGGATTACAACCTTACAAAGTCATAATCTAAAAATATAAACTAGTTTTAAAAATTTACCTCTTTAAGAGGCTTTTAAGAAGATTAAGATAGTTCAATAGGTAACTTTTTTTTTTTTTTAAGTTGAGAGCCAAACACAGTTTTAAAAAGTCATAAGCTTAATTCATAAGTTAGTAAAAAAGTTACATCCAAACACCACTTAAATGGCAAGAGTCATTGGTTAGTAAAGGGTGCTGGGAGGGGTTAGAATCAGAGACGTGCCTAACCTTTTGTATATTAGTGTGTTTTCAATGCTAATGATTGAAAAGTATTTTGATTATCTCCATTTTGTTTTACTGGATTATATTTGATAAAAAAAAATAATGATCAATCTTAATTTTTACCAAATTATATTTAAAAATATTTTATGATGTGAGGTATTTTATTGACAATAAAAATGAGTCCAAAGTATGGCAGTAGAGCATGATGGATGATGTAGTAGTTAATGTGATGATGCATTCCTCTCAATGCAATGTCTAAGAGGTAATCTTAAGTTAGTTTACAACATGAATTGTGTGTTTGACGCATTCGTTCTGCAATTTTTGAAGTTACTGTAAGCTTCTGAATCTGTTCATTGACTTAGAATCCTATTTTTACTTCAATCATGTGCCATCCTTGAAGCAAAACACGAAAGTAAGAAACATACTGATGCTTTCCATAAACAACCAAGAAATCCATTGCTAAGAAGATGTCACGTTTGGCCAACTTCAGTGGCCAAAGGTTAAAATCCAGCTAATTGGACCAAGGTCACTAAGTTGTACCACAGCACTATGGTCTCACGCACACCGAATTAAATGCCCTTACCCATCTTCCACCTTCAACTTCTCTGTTTCACGAACCAGGCTCTGCAGTTCCTTTTTTTCTTTTTCTTTTTTTTGTTACTTTTATTTTTTTCCCCAATCGCATTTCTTTCCTTTCTTTTCCTTTCCTTCTCTCCTCCCTTTTCTTTGCTTTCTTTTCTTTCCTTTCCTTTCCTTTCCTTTATCCTTCTCCTTCTTCCTGACGGTCGCCCACCAGAAACACTTAATTTCCTGCTGCAATTAGCAGTAGCTCCCCCTAGCTACTCTAATGCCCAGGCATAGCAGAACCTACCAACTCTTTCACTCCCTAAATCTTTCTACTCCTTTTCTTTTGTTCTTGTGTTCCTCTTTCAATCCCACAGCCACACAATCAGCAGCCCCTCCTCCACAACTCTTCCACCATGAATTCCCCCCACAGCAGCCCACACATCTCACACGGCTAGGTTATAATCCAATCCGACTCCAAAACCACGAACCCAATCTCCTATTGTTGGTATGACCAGTTCGGGTTCGAACCGGTTCGAGCACCCATTAGCATGCACTAACCCAAAGATTCACCCACCATTTGTGTTAGGTGGTTTAAATTTGCTTCCACTTACCTTGGTGATTGGGGTGTTGTTCAAGCATGCTTTCACTTATCTTGGTGATTTGGGCATGTGCCAACCACCAAAAACTAGAAATAGTAGATCCATTCCACACTTATAAATGTTCAAGAGATCAAGAGAAGAAGTAAGTTTTTTAGTAGCTGCATTTTGTATGTGTAAGAGTGTATAAGCAATTCTCTTAGTGTTTCTCCCAAAACCAAGGGTCAAAATTTCGTTTTGACAGGTCATTTCGGTTGGCTCGAAAATGAAAACAGTTCAAAAACATTTCGAAAATGTTTCGGGATATTTTGAAAATATCTCAAAAGTGAAAATATTAATATAAAAAATCTCAACCAAAATTATACAACATTTATAACAAGATGTAAACTTGGGTAGACAAAATTTATTGTTTTGATTTAGCGTTAGGTTTTGATGCATATTTCTATGTTCTGGAGTATTTTAATGGAAACCATAGAGTTTCGTTATTCCAATAGTGCTTCGTTTCGGTCTCTTAGAAAATGGAAACATTTTGATCGTTTCGACGGAAACAAATAGAAATTTTGTTCCTTGCCCAAAACACATCATCCAGATAGATTCTTGAGTTGTGATTAGTGTGAACGTTTATGGCTTTCCGGGAAGGTTTGATTGCATTCTACCATGGATAGATTTACAGGAGAACGCAGGTACACGTGGAGAATTTTTCGGATCAAAATTGGCTCTTTCAAGCTTGCTTTCGAATACACTTCAAGAGGTAAACCCAATTACTGCTTCCGCTTTAATTGTAGACAGATTCTACATTGGTATCAGAGCCTTTGAAATTTCTCTGGTGGATGATTGCATGTGTTTTCCTACACTAGTTTTCGAAAAAGCTTCGTTAGAGCTTTAATGGCTGTCCAGAGAGACGTTCTCCGTTTGGCCTAAAATTTTAATATGTGGTAGCCTATATGCATGATAGTATATCTGGAAAATTTTATCTCAAATGAATGAGTGGTTTGAGAGAAATCTTAAACCCTAATTTCTATAGCAGTCACTTCCTCCGCTCATAACTTGATATCCACTGCGAATCTGAGCATAAAATTTATATGGCTGTGTTCTTCTTTTCAATGCCTTTTTATCGATATATTATGGGTAACTTTTTGATGAACGGTTTAAGAGTTATGGTCATTTGAAAATCTGGGCCGAAACTGGTTCAAATCTATGTTGGAGAAGATGGACCTGTGAGTTGAGCTGAGCCAAGTTAACCGAGCCATTGATTGTGAGCCAAGCCGCGTTGACCTTAAGCTGAGCCGAGTTGATTACGATTTGAGCTGAGTTGACTAAGTCATTGACTGTGAGCCAAGCCATATTAACCGTGAGCTGAGCCAACTTGACCGAGCAGTTAACTGTGAACCGAGCTGCAATGATCGAGCTGTTGACTGTGAGCCAAGCCGCGCTGGCCCAAAGAGTTACCCACTAGCGACATGTGGCGTGTGGAGCACGTGGGACCACTTCCCGAGGTTGTTTTGTGCCCAATTTTTTTGTGTAAGTGTAGAAAAATATTTTTTATTTTAATATTATTTTTTCAAAATTTTTTAGTGGACATAAAAATTATTTTAAAAAATAGAAAAGAAAATAAAGTAAATAAATATGTTTCAGGGGCTTCCTTGAGCGCGTTGGGGCCCGTGCATGGTTTTTTGGGCCTCGAGTTTTGTGACATGTGGTTTTGGACACTTGGTTTAAGTGTTGGTGTGTTGACTGGAATTTTCAGAATACCCACTGTATTTTTTTGTTATTTACTTAAGTGTTTTGTTACGTTTAAAAAATTTCAAAAAATTGCAAAAAATTTAAAATTGAACCATATAACATGTTAGCATGCTGGAACTCTGTTATTCTGTTTCTGAATTATTAGAGTTACATTTAATTCATGTTTTATGCTATGTCATGTGATAATTGTTAGTTTTAATTTCATAATTTGACTTATTTGATGGCATAGAAATATTATTGCAATGATATTTATGCTATAGATAGGGAATTAAAGCTTATCACATGCCTATATATATTTGTTTAGTGGGAGGTTGATTAGTTAAAAGCATGCTAAGAGTTTTGACTCCAATAACTAATTTTTGCGCATTAGTTAAATTAAAATTTGATAATAATCATTAGTGGCACGAGAGATGATTGGGAGCATAATGACCTTTCGATCTTACGAATTTTGAAAGTTGTTTTATTTTTTGAGTTTAGATTTTTGCGGCAAAAACGTGTGTTATGCATTATTCTTACATCCTTGTGCTTTTATCTCTATTAGAGTTCATCATGGGATCTAAAAATGTAGTGGCTAACATGGTTAAAGGAAAAAAGTTGAATGACGACAATTATGATATTTGGCACCATAAGATTCAGTTTGTTCTCAACAAGCAAAGTTTATTGGCACACATTGACTGTCTAATGACTGAGCCCAAACAGGGTACTACAACTCAGCACCGTAGGGACCTGGATAACAACAAACTTGGCAGGCGAAAGATCAAGATGCGCGTTATCTTATGTTAAGCAGCATGGAAAATGATCTCCTACTAGAGTTTGAGTTTATCCAGACTTCCTATAAGACTTGGGAGGCTTTGAAGCTGAAGTACATGATAAATTCTCTTGCTAAACTGCGCGGGTTGACACTCAAATTTGATTCTTATCAAAAGAAGTCTAACTGTTCCATGAGCCAACATTTGCGAATGATGTCAACCATGATATGCGAGCTTAAGGCACCAGGACATATTCTTACCGATGAGTAGCAAATGCAATATGTGATCCGCTCTCTACCGCAATGATGGGAGCAAATGAAGCAGAATATGACTCATAATATGTGAGGACTTTTGAGAATATCTCCAGCCATCTGGAGTTGGAAGCTGGGCAACTAGAAGTTGCTAAGGCTGATGATGGTATTACTTATGTTGCAAGCTTGCGCCGGACCTCTGGGTTCAAGCGCAAGAGAGGCAGTGGTGCTACTAATGCTGGTAAGAAATGTTTTGATACTAGGTCCAGTGGGACTAAGGCTGCTAAGCATGGTAAGAGAGGTAGTAAGAAAGATAAGGCCAAGATGAAGTGCTATAACTGTCAGCAGCTGGGACACTTCGCTCGTGAGTGCACCGAGCCAAAAAATGTACTCCCCATTTATGTTTCTCGCATTGACTGTTTTGTGTCTAGTCAAGTTTTAATTGTTCATTCTTCTTAATTGTGGGTTGTAGACTCAGGAGCAACCGAACATATAACGAGGAGCGGATTTGGATACGTGGAGTATCGCCGCGTACTAGTCAGTAGTAGAAAAGTATACATGGGGAACAAATCCAATGTGGATGTCATTGAGATTGGCACCTATCGGCTGGATTTAAAAGGTGGTCGCACCTTTGACCTTCATGACATACTTTATGCACTGGGAATACGGTGGAATCTGCTTTCAATTACTAGTTTACTTAGTCTCGATTATCGTTTTTGTTTTGAGACTCAATCTGTACGCATTTATCGTGGGTCTATCTACTATGGTTCTAGATATTTGATGGATGGTTTTATTTTTCTGAATGTTAATATTTTCAATATGGATGATGCTTTAAAATCTATAGTTTCATTTATTGCTTCTGTGCATGATTCTTCTATTAATTTTGTGAGATGGCATTCCAGACTAAGACATAGTAGACAGGACAAAATGGCCAGGCTAGCTAGAGAGGGTCTTCTGGATTCATTCATTAGGGGCGACTTGCCAATTTGTAAGAGTTACCTTCTAGAAAAGCTAACCAGAAAACCTTTTGGCAAGGCTCAAAGGGCATCTTTTCCATTACAGTTTATTCACTCAGATATTTTTGGTCCTATAAATGTGAGGGCAAGACATGGTGCACCTTATTTTATCACATTTATAGATGACTATACACGTTTGGTCATGTCTATCTACTCTCACATAGGTCATAAGCATTAGATTGTTTTAAACGCTATGTTCTTGAGGTAGAAAATCAATTAAACGGGAGTATTAAGGCTCTAAGGACTGATCATGGCCGTGAGTATCTATCTAAGCTATTTCGAGAGCTTTGTGAGGACAAGGGTATACTTAGATAGTTGACTATTCCAAGTACTTCACAATAAAATGGTGTAGCGGAAAAATGGAACCACACTTTGTTAGACATAGTTAGGTTAATGATGGCGCAGGCTAATCTACCAATATCTTATTGGGGGGATGTATTGTTAATTGCCACCTACATTCTTAATCATGTGCCTTCAAAATCTATCTCATCTACCCCTTATGAGCTATGGATGGGCAGGAGGCCTAACCTAAGTCATTTGAGATCGTGGGGTTCGGCAACCTATGTACACAATACTTCTCATAAGTATAGGAAGTTAGGCCCTAGAGGGAAGAAATGTATCTTTATACATTATTCCAAGCACTCAAAAGGATATGTGTTCATTGGAGAGCAGCCGGATGGGAATGTGACTGAGACAGAGTCACGAGATGCAGATTTTCTAGAGAATTTTTTCCTTAGCAGGAGGGAGATGCCTAGAGACGTGGATTTCTATGAGATGGAGAATATTCAGGATAGCGCACCAAGTGGACTAGTTGAGACTAAGGGAGAGATTTCTCAACCTCCTAAGGACAGTGGGAGCGATGCATCGATTGATATGTTAGTTGATGAGTATTCTCAGGACACTCCATTGCGTTAGAGCACACGTGGGACTGTCCCTCGTCGTTGTTATGAGATTGAGAAGGAAGCTTTCATAATAGCTTGACACGATGATGCTGAGCCTAAGACAGTTAAAGAGGCTCTCTCATCACCTATTAGAGATAAATGGATTGTTGTTATGGATGAGAAAATGGATTCTATGAGAGTAAATTAGGTCTAGGACGTGGTTGAACTCCCGCTTCAATGTAAGGCTATTGGGAATAACTGGATTCTCAAAGTCAAACATAAGGCGGACGGTTCTATTGAGAGGTACAAGGCACGTTTGGTCGCAAAAGGATACACTCAGCGAGAGGGTATTGACTACGAGGAGACTTTCTCCCCGGTAGTTAGATTTGCTTCCATTCACCTTATGCTAGCCATTGTAGCTCATTTGGATTTGGAGTTGTATTAGATGGACGTTAAGACTGCATTCCTCAATGGTGAGCTAGATGAGGAAATCTATATGGATTAGCCTAAGGGCTTTATAGATGCTGGCTAGGAGCGCAAAGTATGGAGCTCTATAGATCTATCTATGGACTGAAGCAATCATCTAGGCAGTGGTTCTTAAGATTTCATCGAGCTATTACTTCTAATGGATTCACGATGATCGAAGAGGACCATTGTGTGTACATTAAACAGTCTAAGGGCAGTTTCATTATATTTTCACTTTATGTGGATGATATCTTACTAACTAGTAATGACCTGGAGTTGGTTGTTTCCACTAGAGGGTGGTTATCATTCTCTTTTGAGATGAAAGATATGGGTGAGGCAAGTTTTGTATTGGGAGTAAAGATTCTAAAAGATCGCTCCAAGAGACTTCTTGGTTTGTTTCAAGAGACTCACATAAAGAAGATCCTTGAGTGATTCAGAATGCAAGACTACAAACCCATTGATACTCCTATTGCGAAAAGCAAGAGCCTAAGTCTTGATATGGAACCTAAGACTCCAAAAGAGAAACAACAGATGTCCCGAGTACAATATTCGAGTGTCGTAGGGAGCTTGATGTACGTTGTAATGTGTACTCACCCTCATATTAGTTATGCTATTGGGTTAGTGAGTCGTTACTAATCGAACCCAGGACTTGCTCATTGGAAAGCAATCAAGAGGATACTTAGGTATCTGAAAGGGATTGCAGATTCTGTACTTTGTTATCAGCATTTGGATATGCATTTAGTCAGCTACAATGATACTAATTGGGGTGGAGACCTTGATAAGTGGAAGTCCACATCAGGATATGTTTTCTTACTCAGTGGTGGGGCCGTTTCATGGAGCAACAAGAAGCAGTCTTGCATTGCCTTGTCCACCATAGAGGTAGAGTTTATGGCGTGCTTGTATGCCATACAGGAGGCTATTTGGTTGAAGAGGTTCCTTGGATATTTGGATGTCGTCACATTTCCTATTGAGACTGTGACTATTCATTGTGATAGCATGGCAGCACTGGCCTATGTTAAGGATCCTAATTATCATGGCAGAACGAAGTACATTGATAAAAGATATCATTTTATTAGAGACATGGTGACACAGAGGGAGGTGATCTTGACTCACATCCCTACGAGTCGCATGTTAGCAGATCTTATGACAAAACCTATTGGTAGAGAGGCTTTTCTTACTCATGTTAGGGTATTTGGATTACGTAGGTAGTGATGATGTGTAATTCATTATCAGTTGATCATTTTGTACCTTTTGAATGTTTGAATATTTTATGTTATAATGCATAATTCAGTTTAGTAACTATTGTATAGTTCTGTTTATTACAAAACACACATATGAGATTAACAGTATGCTAGCAAGTTGATAGGCTCTCTCACATAAGCTATCACTTTTGGCTTTTTTTAGAGCGAGCAAAGTTGAGATGCTATAGGCTATTGCATTGCCCTATTTTTAGATAGGATGAGATTTGATTGTCGAAGATCGATGGTGTTATTTTTCGACATCCACCATAACATATTTAAAAGCCATATGTGAGTTTAACATTTTGTCACCTTTTAAGAGAGCGAGCAAATGAGAAACACAAGTTAGACACTTATTGAGCAACTAGACTAAAATCTGTACAGTGTTAATAGTCTAACATAAGTTCCTCGAAGGAACTATCCACTGTAACATGTATTCATACTGTTGGTCGAAAAAGTAACCCAAGAGGGGGGGTGAATTTGGTTTTTCAAAACTAATTGCAATTAAGACTAATTAAAATTAATCTAAGTAATGTAATAGTAACTCAAGGTATATGCAATGCAATAAAATCAAGCAATAAATGAAATCAAAGCACAAAAAGAAACTCTAAGAAATACCAAGGTTCAACCACAACTTGTGGTCTATGTTCTCACCCCAAGATCCCCTTGAAGTCTTCTTCCACTATGCAATATCCAATTACAAGATGGAGGCTAGTTGAAGTGCCTAACTCACTCTCCTTGAAACTTACACCCAAGTTTCAATGTCTCAAGAATTTTGTCCAAGATTTCTCTAACTTATACAAGTGTTTTTCTTAAACTAGAGAACACTCAAATTCTAACTCACAAGCAAATAGAGATATACAATTGAAGTACACACTCTCTATGAAGAACAGATGAGAATTGAATAACTTACTAAATGCCAACTATTGAAGACAAAGAGAATTTTCAGAAGTTGGAAGAATTTACAGCTCAATAATCAAAGGAATGTTGTATCTCTTCTGAATAAATGTGTTTAGAGTCTTTTATATAAAGCCTTTAATCAATTTCAACCGTTGGAGGTAGTTTGAGCTTCATTTAATGCGAGATCAGACCAATATAACGTTTAAAAATATAACTGTTAGTGCCCAAGTGTCGACACCTATTTTTCATGTGTCGATATATCAAAACCATATGTCGACACCTACAGATGCATTTTTCAAATCTTGCCCTCTGTCTTCATGTGTCAACTCATTGAACCCAGGCATGGTCTTCTTTGCTTTACTTGGCCAATTTTACTTCAAACACTTCGAGGTTCTCAAGGGATCTTCTCTTTCGAGTATCAAGAAACTTTTTCAATGATCTTCAAATAAGTAATGTTAATTGAAAGAGCTCTAATTCAATTTTAGATTGAATTCTTCTTCTTGAATGATCATGATTCCTTCAAACTCTTCTCTTTGAGATTTCAATGTATCCTCCCAAAACTTGATGATTTCCTCTTCAAACACTTTCAATCTCTTCGAAATCAATTCATTGGATTGATATTTAAATAGATGTCATTCCTCTTTATTGCTCATCCATGATTGAATTCTTCTTATTGTTGATCAAACTTGAATAACTTTGGATGCCTTCAAAACCTCCTTTTTGAGTCTCCAATGCATCTTCCCAAGATTGGATGATTTCTTCCTTGAGTACCTTCAACATTTTTGAATTCAAGTTATTAGATTAATTTTTGAATAGGTACTATTCTTCTATTTTGGTCTATTGCTCATTCTTAGCTTGTTGTGCATCTTACTTTGATATTTACTCAGCTTTAAGTCTAAGACTTATTTCTTATTGTTCTACACACTAATTAAAATTATTAGTAAAACAACACAAGGTTTAGTTATCATCAATATCAAGGCATGGAGTCAACACATACTACATGTGCTAAGCGACCAAACTTAAGGAGGTGAATGAGTCCCCAGTCTCTTCACCGTGTGAGCCCTTACTGATCAATAATGATCATATGTTATTGTACCATCATTATGACTTTTGACTATGCCATGAGGTGAAAGGGTTAATGCAGCTACTTTGACATAAAACCTTATGGTCATAATTGATTCGACCTTCCGAACATCGTTGGGAAAGCGGTTAGTCCTGATCTGAGTGGCATGATGGAAAAGGAAGGATTATCATATACATCATGCATATATTCATAGCGCCCAACTTACATTCAATTTTCAATATTGTGATGTAAGTATGAGTATAGTGCTGACCTCGAGGGATTAGGTATGCTTCTAGAGAGGATGAAAATACCTACACCGATGTATTTTGATGGATTCGGGGTACTTGAGACACTTGTTTCTCATTTTCAGATGTGGTTAATGTCTTTATGCTGGCTTTTATAAAGTTTGGTGTAGAGCTCCCAAAACTTAAGTGTACTCAGCGGTCGCACGACTCATTTGTTGTATGATCTTACATTGTGGTATTTGGCTGGTTGAGAGATTGTTATTGTTCTGATGCATAACTATGTGCGAGTGGGAGGTGTTGGTATTATCGATTCTAACGCCCATGGGCATGCTCCCACTTACCTTGGTAGTTGAGATGGTTGTTCAAGCATGCTCCCACTTACCTTGGTGGTTAGGATATGTGGCAACTACTAAGAACTAGAAATTCCACACCTATAAATGTTCAAGAGATTAAGAGAAAAAGTAAGTTTTTTAGTAGTTGTATTTTGTGTGTGCAAGATTGTGTAAGCAATTCTCTCAGTGTCTCTCCCAAAACATACAATTAAGATAGGCTCTTGAGTTGTGATTAGTGTGGATGTTTTTGGCTTTTTGAAAAGGTTTATTTGTATTCCATCACAAGTAGATTTACAAGAAAATGCACGTACATATGGAGAATTTTTCATATCAATATCGGCGCTTTCAAACTTGCTTTCGGACACGCTTCAAGAAGTAAATCCGATTATCACTTCCGTTTTAATTGTAGACAGATTCTACACGTATAAACAAACCCAAATTTTATAATTAGTATCCATAACATGCATAACATACAAGTTCAGTAATATTTATCTTACGATGAAGTTATACAACAAAGAAAAAATATTAAAGTTTGGTTTATAACCTTTACAGGCAACCTTCAACGATATTCAGCAATCAAACCCCCTGCAATTTCTTGCAGGCTACTTCTCCCACTATATAACCTTCTCATTCGGCTGATCTCTCTGTCTCCTCTCTCTCTCTCTCTCTCTCAAGTTGTGAGAATGGAGTGAGAGATTGAAATGACAGACCTGGTTTTCGATAAGGACGAGGAATCTCCACCACTTGCTCTCAGAGTAGGTATCCTCGGTAACAACGAAACATGAAGGCTCTAGTGAAATTTTGACCGCATCCTCTTACCCATAGGACTCTTCGGTAACGAAGTTCTAAGGAGTGGAGACTGAGATGCCAGCAATCACTGACATTCCCTCATTACATGAGGGTAAAATAGGTACATCATAGAAGTGAGAAGACAAAAACGATCCAAACGGAGGGTAACACGGTTATATCGAAAGATGGAGTAGCCATCCCAAGATTCCCAACTCGCTTTTTTTATTTATTATAGGATAAAGAGGTCCATTTTAGCATCTCAACTATTCATGAAAAATCAAGGGGTAAAGATTATTTAAAGAAAATGCTATTATTTTTAAATTCAGCTAACTCTTCGGGAATAGAATTCTCCTTAGAAAAATTCTCTTCTGACTTGCAACCTTCTTACAGGAAATTCATACTAAAACATTTACTAAGATGATATGGTAATGACAATTTTATAAATTAAAATTATTATAATGAATTTTTTTTATTTTAGAGTGTAAGACTCTGATTAAGATATATTATGATTAAAAATTTTGTTTTATAGCATCACACTTTGTTTAAAGTTCTAATTAGAATGTGCATTTAATGATTTGACAGAATTTCAACCATTTAATTTTATTGTTATCTTGTACTCTTTACGTATGATAAAGATTCAATTTCAGAGAGACGCTTTGAAAGTGATTTCAAGAAGACGATGTCAGATTGATCCTTTTTCTTAGAACATTGGACGGCTAAGGCAGATGGTAAAGTCAAACTCATATTGATGGGAGTGTAGTGAAAATATTATTTTGCTTTTCTAATACTTTGAAAAAAAGTTATAGATGTGTTTTTCAGTTGAGGAAAGAGGGAAGGAAGGACCCTTTCTTAGGGCGCATTTGGTATTCATAGAAGAAAAAAAAAAAAGAAGAAAAAAATAAATGAAAGAGAGATGAGAGAGAAAATTAGGTTATCTCATTATTTGATTTTCAAAAAAAAAAAAGTGAAAAAAAATTAACTTGTTACACTATAACCTTTCATTTTCTCTTCTCTTCTCTTCTCTTCGCTTCTTTTCTCAAATATCAAGTACATCCTTAAAAAGTGGGGAAGAGAACTTATACCCCATCCAAACAAGCACCGTACTCCAATTTGGACCAGCTTTTTTATTGGTTTTTTAATTACTTTTTTTTTTTGATAACTAGTTTATTTTTCAAAAAAAAAAAAAACCAAATCTAAAAATGAAAACCCGATGAAAAAGTAAAAAATTAAAATTTGATTTTTCTTAGAAAAAACAAGTAAATAGCTTAAACTAAAATCTCCTAAACACAAGAAACTGTAATTGAATTTTGCTTTAAAAAAAGCTAATGTCCAAACTTGTAATTTCCCTTGACTATGACAAGATTAGAATGCTTTACCAAACCCAGCTTATAAAATTTCTTTTCAACCCGAGACAGCCTGCTTTAAATTTATTTACTGATAACTAGTTTATTTTTCAAAAAAAAAAAAAACCAAATCTAAAAATGAAAACCCGATGAAAAAGTAAAAAATTAAAATTTGATTTTTCTTAGAAAAAACAAGTAAATAGCTTAAACTAAAATCTCCTAAACACAAGAAACTGTAATTGAATTTTGCTTTAAAAAAAGCTAATGTCCAAACTTGTAATTTCCCTTGACTATGACAAGATTAGAATGATTTACCAAACCCAGCTTATAAAATTTCTTTTCAACCCGAGGCAGCCTGCTTTAAATTTATTTACTAAACCCAACCACTTCTTAAAATCGTGGTTTTAAAACATGAGTTTAACATGAAGTCATGTTTTAAATGGACAATTTTAAAATAAAAATACAAAAATACAAAAAAGCAACATTACAAAGTCGTGGGATAGAACCACGACTTCAATAGAAGTTGTCAGTTCATCACCCCACTTTTGGTGAACTGTGGTTTGGAGACTCTATTCCAATACGACGTTCTTGTTGGACAAAGGACAATACCTCTCTTTCCTCTTTCACAGGTGCTAATTAGAGAATCTGTAGAAGTCATTGATTAGAAATTTTCTTTTTTTTTTTTTTTTTATGAAAATCTCGATCTCTCTAGCTTTGATTTGAATATCAATCTCGAATTTTAGATCTCAATCTCAGGCCTAGGAAAATTGATCCAGACTCTCTCGTTTAGTTTGATGCATAAAACAAAGAAAGTCCAACCGAGTGGGACCCTACCACTGGATATGGTGGTAGAGCATGTAGCTATGGCCGGCCGACCATGAGGGAGAAAGGGGGTGAGGGTCGTTGACAGTGGGTCTAGCTGATACCCTTGCTTGTTCTCTCTTTAAACAGGTAGCTGTGGCCGCCCACCAGAGAAGGGTTTTTGACGAAAGAAGAGAAAAGAAATAAAAGGAAGAAGAGAAAGGAGAATTAAAAGTGCGGGAAGGAGATGTTGGTTTGGCTACGAGAGAGAGGATGAAAGCTGTTAGGAGAGAAGTTATTTGAGAGAGAGTGGTGTTGTTGAACTCCATTGAGTTTACAAGAACTGTCATGCCAACTGGTATTTGTTTGAAGTCGTAGATTGAAAATACGACTTCATACTAAAATCGTCATTTAAAAACACAGCTTCAAGAGTGACTGGACTTGATAAATAATTTGAAAACAGGGGTAAAAAAGAAATTTTACAGGCTGGGTTTGGTTAAAAACTCGACAAGATTAACCTCCGATTACATTTTTCATGCGGTTGATTGTTACGAATAATATATCCTTAAACAGTACAACTCCACCAACTCATTTGCAGTGGGCTGACCATTGGACCATGACTTCATTGCATCCATAATCTGAGAGCAGTTCATGATACACAAAATAAATTTAAAAAACTAAAAACCAAAAGAGGTTACGAGAATCTAATACAATTGTTATTTATTTTTGTTTTCATTAGGATTATAACAGCCGTGGTACATCAAGTCGTTCAGAGGATGTTTCTTTCAAACTCTCATAACTTGATACCAACTACAACTTTTAACATACAAAAACCAATCCCTACCCTAAATTAAAATACTGAAATAAACAAAGGTGAAGAGATGAACATTATTTTTCTTCGAAGTAGACTTTGAATGAACACACTTGAAAAATAAAATTTCGTATTCAAACACCAGAAAGATATGGATGACAACTATAGCAATGATGAATACTCACGAACCTAATCCTTGTACTTCATCTCGGAGACTAAGAAGCCGGGCATGTCAAACGAGGCCGAAAACTTCTCGACGTCAGCCTTGAGTTCCTCGATGTCTTTATTATTCACCAGACCCTTGTTGAAGTCCTTCAAGAGCTTTCCATGCTCCTTTTGGATCTTCAAGGTGATGGTCACAGCCCGGTGGAGGAACTCCCCAATCTGCTCAAAGTCCTTCTCAACCAATCCTCGGGAAGTCATAGCCGGAGTACCTGTGAACAGAGATTCATCACTCAATTCATGTCAGAAAAGGGACGGCCGTTGTTAATGCTGAAAATGTAGCACTACAATGTTGAACTATTAGAAAACAAATGGTAGTTGCTAAGTTCTGAGTAACATGAAAAGAGATGAATTTAAACCAAATTACCAAAACCTTCAATTCACATGCGCCACACTAAATCTATAACAAAATTCAAGAGAATTTTTGTTCTCTTTTTCCTTAACTTTTCCTTTTATTTTCTTTTCCATCACCAAATGCTTGATTCAAACACAACGTAAAGCTTTCATTTCAATTGTTCTTTAAATTCAACTGTGTCATTTCAGTTGTTCTTTAAATTAAATTGTGACATCAAAGTATTTAACGAAATATCCGCAGACCCTTGAGAGCCATTATACCCACTTGACCATGTTTATGGTAGAAAATGCTGCAGTAACCAATACAAGTTGCTTGTTCCAGGAGTTAGTTCAAAATACTCTTACCGTTCCCATGTGGGATCTATATGTTATCAATTAATGACACCTTAAAGTCTGACAGTTCTTACCAATTCGTACCCCTCCAGGGGCCAAGGCACTACTGTCACCAAACACAGCATTCTTGTTCACAGTGATTTCGCATAAGTCACAGAGCTTCTCAACCTTATTGCCTGCAACAACAGCAACAAATAATTAGATTCCACAAACAGAATTAGAGCCTACTATCAACTCATGCAACTACAAAAATTCAGTCCTTTTACCAGTCAATCCAAGAGGGCGAAGATCCCAAAGAACAAGGTGGTTCTCTGTCCCTCCTGTGACGAGCTTGTAGCCTTTGCTCATCAAGTAGTTCCCGAGGGCAACTGCATTAGCCTTGACTTGCTTAGCATATGCCTTGAACCCAGGAGTCATAGCCTGTTTCAGAGCAACAGCCAAAGCGCCAATCTGGTGATTGTGGGGACCACCCTGAAGGGCAGGGAAAACAGCAAAGTTGATCCTGTCTTCAAAGTCATAAACTGCGTCCTCTGGCTGGCCTTTCTTGGCTGGTTTAGGACCCTTCCGGTAGAAAATCATACCAGCCCTAGGGCCCCTCAAGCTCTTATGTGTAGTGGTTGTGACAATGTCACAGTACTCAAAGGGATCTTTAGCTTCCTACACGCACAGGAAAAAAAAAAATGACAAGCATTACAACAGTCCACCTGGATCCACATGATCAACCTCAGATGTCATGATAATCTTACAATTTTGCATTGAACAGGTTAATCAGTATTGAATTCCAGTAATGTTTTTAATTGAGTGCATATTCAACTCTTCAACTCCAAATTCAACTGTAATAAAACATAATAGAACTAGACAAGTACTCGTATCTATGTTGTCCCATATATCTCACATTTACCCTCTACTTTATCTAGAGACTGCTAGCACAGCCAATTTCAACGAAACCCAATTTCCATTTATAGAAGTAGGCTGAGATCTGAATATCATTAAATTATTTTTTTCCCTGGCAATTCTCATTGAATTAAACAAAAAAAAGGTACGTGTTCCACTATAATCAAATTATTAGAGACAAAGTAACCAATCTTAAATTGTATATATTTAGAACCCACACTACAATTTAACCACAAAGTCCATTTTTTCTTTTGGCAAGTGTTCAACCATAAAGTCCATGCAACGTAAATTCAAAAATTTTAGTAGAATAGTAACACAGTACCAATCAACGTGAAATACACCATTTCAATTCTAGTATAACCAAGTTAAATTGATTCTCATTTCCACTAGTTGTAAGCCAAAATATACTAAAAACACAACCAAAAAAAAAAACTTGAGACTCCTGATCTTGGACTGCAAAATACATGGCAAAAGAAGAATGAATCAGAGAAAACTGCAGAAATGAAATTTATAAGATCCAAATGGCAGTCTGCAGAATTCATTCAAACAAACAATATCTAAGTCACAAAATAACAAAACGAACCAACAAAACCTAGCTCCAAACTTATGCAGTTTAACCTGCACTAAAGCCCCACTTCAATACAGATCCAATAATACTAATCAAAAACATGACAAAACTCAGATACAGATCCAGAACCAGATCCAATAATACCTCACTGAGTACCATCACAAAAGCACAAAGTTAGAAAAATAAAAATAAAAAAATTGTTTCAAAACCCAAATGCAGATCTACACAATTGATTAAATATACCATATCCACATCACATCAGTGTGATCAATATACAGAACAGAGATCAAAACTCCAGAATTTAGCTTCATGCAATCATATTCATAGAGCATAGAAGAGAGAATTGGGGCAAGAAGAAATGTACCTCAGCAGCAACAAGACCACTTATATGTGCCATGTCGCAGAGCAACAACGCGCCAACCTTGTCGGCAACCGATCTAAGCTTTGCGTAATCCCAATCCCTAGGGTACGCACTTCCTCCACAAATGATCAATTTGGGTCTGAAATCCATGGCCTTCTCTTCCAACCTTTCGTAATCGATATAGCCTGTCTTCGGGTCCACCTTGTACGGCAAGCTCTCGAAGTAAATCGAGGTCGCCGAGATCTTCTTCCCCCCAGAGGTGTAATAACCGTGGGTCAAGTGACCCCCAGAAGGAAGGTCCAGACCCATGATGCGATCGTGGGGGTTGAGCACAGCCGTGTAGGCGGCAAAGTTCGCGGGGCTACCGGAGTAGGGCTGGACATTAACGCCCCACTTGGTGGGGTCGCAGCGGAAGACCTTGAGGGCCCGGCTGCGGCAGAGGTTCTCGATCTCGTCGATAAACTCGTTGCCGCCGTAGTAGCGGTTCCCCGGCATGCCCTCGGAGTACTTGTTGGTGAGGGCGCTTCCGAGGGCCTCGATGACGGCAAAGGAAGTGAAGTTCTCGGAGGCGATGAGTTCGATCCCCCGGCTCTGCCGCCGCTTCTCCTTCTCGATGAGGTCGTGGATCTCCGGGTCGACAGTATGCAAAGGGGTGTTTCCCCAGGCGTTAACAGGCTCCATTGTTGCTGATTTAGAGAGAGAGATAGAGAGAGAGTGTGTGTGGAAGAGGAGGGAGGTGCAGGGGTAACGGAGGCGGAGGTTGGGTGTTTAAAGGATTTCGTGGACTTTGAATTACAGTAATACCCTTCCTATTTTTGCTTTTAATTTTAGTTTTTGTTTTTAACTATTTCTTTCTAAGTTGGTGGTGGAGGGAGAAAGGTGGGGTTGGTGGATCCCCTTTTTTTTCTTGAGGCAAATCCATATTCATTCTAGTTAGAAGGTGGCTCTATTTCATTTTATTTAGTACCATTATGCATGACAGTTGGTGAGACACAAACGTTGACTTCCTAAGAAAAAAATAAACTACAAAAATTAATTTTATTTTTTAGCTAAGGAAATAAATAAACATTTATTGAAGCGGTTTATTTTTTGCTTGAATATTCATAAGAAATGAATATATTCAATTAATTTTCTTTTTTTTCTTTTTTCTTTCTCTTAATAAATATAAAGTTACAAATTACAAGGGCATGCATTTTGACTTGCAAACTATATAAAAATAAAAAAATTGAAAAATTATCTAAAATGAGCAATTATTAAATACATAACTCTTTTTTACAGAACTATAACTTCTAAGCGGTGGAACTCATCATGTTATTAGATGAAGAACTTTGATTCCATTAGAAAGGATTATCAAGATTTTACAATTGAAAATTCACTTGAGGAGTAAACGTTCAAGATTGAGATTATCAACTATATATATCGAATACACTCAAGGCAGTTTTTAAATTTTATTCTTGCTTGATAATTTATTTTTTTAATTAAAATTTTTAAATATGTTCAATGTTTTAACATTGGAATTGAGTATTAAAAGTTTTAAGTTCCTAATTTTTAATTTTATCAAATAGAGTTTCTTACCTTTTAAAGTGAAGATCCTACTTTAAAATGGTCTTGAGTTTGAAATTTGACAACTCTTTGGAGTCAAGTCGCGAGAAATTTATCTATTGTGAATCATCTTATTCTGTCTTGGATGGCCTATCTTTGACCAAACTAAGAAAGGAATTAGTCTTTTTGGGGCCAAGCCCCGTGCATCCCTGACGACATAATAAAAAAAAGTGCAAGCAAAGTTTCGTTTAGTAACAATTTCGTTTCTCATTTCTCATATTTTTGAAAATAATAAAATGAAAATTATCATTTTTTGTGTTATTAGAAAAGGATAAATAGGATTATAGAAAATAGTTTGGAAGCTTAAAATTTGTTCTTAAAATTGTAGTGTTTTCAAAAAAGAAAAATCTCAAAAACAAGTTTTGAAATTGGTTTATCAAACACGATATCCACAAAAAAATTTACTTTCAAACCAAATACAAAACTCTCACAAAATAAATTAAAGAATATTTTTAAAACATTTCAGAAAATCTAACACAATTTTTTAATAAAAAAAACTTATTAGACATTTTTAAAAATACTGTAAAAACTCCCAAAATTTTCTAGTATTTTCATGCTCTCAAATATTTTTTAACTGCAGTATATTTGTTCTGATAAGTATCTACATGTATTATATAGCATCAATAGTTTAATTGATTATAAAAGTATTCTAGTTTCTATCCCAAAAAAAAAAAGTATTCTAGTCCTTTATATTATTATTTTTAAGATTGTTGATCAATTGCTGGGCGGTACGCCCCTGACAGCATTACCCAAAAAAGAAAAATTGTTAGTCAAATATCTCTCTTAAATATTCTATTTATATTTGTATCTCTTAGCATTTTTTGTTTTGGGTAATATTTTTAGGTTACGCTTGATGTTTCTTTTTTCGTATCTTGTATCATTTTCTGCTTTTTGTTTCACCCATGGGCAATCTACACAAAGTTGTTTAATATACAATGCCATTCGTAAGCATAATTAAATGAAATAAAATATAGACATGCATGACTATTGTAAAAGCAAATGAAGTTTTTGCCAAACTAACTAGCACTTTGATGCATTAATTACTGTGGTAGAATGCTCTATTACTTATCATAATTAATGCCTAAACACATAGAGAACAAAGTATGTAGCATATGGAGTCATGCATGGTTTTGGTCACTAGCTAGTTATGTTCATAGTTGTTTCTTTGGGGTCATCCTGCAAAAATTATTAGGGCAGATGTTATGTTCATTGTTGTCTTGTAGCCTTGTAGGGGAGGGTACATAAATTCATTATCTGTATTGCAAGGGCCTCTTCATATTTAACCACAAAGGGTGGCTCTATGGTTGGCTAGCCATTATACTAAATATGAGGCCTTAAATTTGATTTTGCTTTACACTCCCTTGTGGCTATCATTAATGTAATGCAATAAATTTACATGATTTATATTAATGGTGACATTGCAAGAGATCAAGAGGATAGTTGATTGAAGGTATGAACAACTTGTAACCAAAACAAAAAAAAAAAAACAAAGAGCCTCTTCGTATCTCGTTCAAAAAATGTGCACAAACTCACATAATTTCAATACAGAAACCCATCAAGAATGTGGTGACGGTGATATTTTTTAAATTGTAAGCTCAAGTGATGGGTCTTTTGTTTGGAAATGATCAAACAACAATGAGACACATCATTCTGTGTAAAAATTTTATTTATATATGTGTGTCAAATAAATACGGGCCCAAAATGGTTGGGCAAGTCCATGTCAATTGGCGCTGCTAAGCTGGGCCTGGAGCAGCACATGATTGAGCCTTACGCCATAGGCCCGGGTCAGTTTGTCCATCCAAACTAAAGCCCCATCTAGCCCAGCCTAGAAGTGTAATTATGCAGGGAAACAGAGCATTAAATGGAAGAACAAACCCGTATTTAATGAGGAGGAGACGCTACACACAACCGACGACGTTTACGTCCGGTCAGTCAAGTTCTAGTAAAGCGATACAGGGAAAATTGTGTCCTATCAGCCGGTTCTAACCAGCATAAACCTAAGCAAGGAGTCATGAATATGAGGTAGGCTCTACAGAGAGTGCCACCTTATAAATACCAGAGCTAAGAAAGAGCAATGTATGATCATTCCGACTTAGCCATATACACTTGTAAATCCCATTCCATCCTGGAGAAGAATATAGCTAACTTAACCGTCGGAATGTGATCGGCCCAAAGCAGGTCGACCCATTCTAACTCTTTTGTTTTCCTACAGCAGGTTGGAGACTCATCAATATTGGTTTGAGTGATCATTCAGGCCTTCTCAAAAATTCCACTTACAATTGGCGCCGTCTATGGGAAGGTCCAAGTAAATATGAGTACCAGCTTCTTAGGGAGAAGAGGAGCCCGTGCCGCAGGAGGAGGGAACGAAATTCCCTTCGGCAACGATAACAGCTACTCGTCTAGCCACCAGACTACCCCAAAAAGAAGCAACCGGGGACGAACGAGGAGGTCGGAGACCCGGTCTCCTACTGGCAACCCCCGAAGGACGTAAGACAAGTTACGAAAGGACCTGTACTACACTAGGGGGCCCAACCTCCGTAGAAATCATCACCGGGACCTGGGCCCTTCCTTTTTCAGTGGACGTGTGCCTAATGACCATTCACTTCATGCTACAGAAAGGGAGTTGGGACGACGTGGCGATCAAATTGCCAGGCTTACTACCTGCTCAAAGCAATGAGGGATGCGATGTCCAGGAAGGATGACGGGGCCAGGAGGAGAACACCGGCCCGTCACGATGAAAGAAGGAGTTGAGATTCTAGAAGTAGGAGCCCAGCGCCTGTGCGCACTATTAGGAGCCATGCTTCCAGCAACGGCCGGAGTAATAAGGCGAGTAATTTCAAAGACCCCATTTATAAAATTTTACCTTAAATTCGCGACAAGTCGTTCTTCAAACGGCCCCTAAAGTTAGGAGAAGACCCTACAGCCTGAGACCAATGGAAGTTTTGCTCCTATCACGGGGAAAGAGGGCATCAAATAGCAAATTGCCGACATCTGAAAAATCACCTTGACGATTTGGCGAAGACTGGCCACCTTGACCAGTACATTGACAATGAAAAGTCAAAGCAGGAGGCCAAGCAACCAAAGCCGGAGGCTCCCCTAAAAAAGGACCAAGCTAAACCAAAACGGGTGATCAACGTGTTGCACGGATAGGCGGAATCAGAAGCTACCAACTGAAAAAAGTACAGGGTAAATATTCGATAAGTCGTGCACCTACGGTAGGTAATACAGATAAGCCCCCCTCCCAAGAAAGTCAAGGACAGCAAGAACAGCCGGCCATAACCTTTTCGGTGGAAGATCTCATGGGAGTTCAGACTCCCCATAATGACGCGCTAGTCGTTACTCTACGAATGGCAGGGTGTGACGTGAAGAGACTACTCATTGACCAAGGAAGCTTCTCCGAGATCATGTACTACGACCTGTTTAAGAAGCTAGAATTGAAGGAGATCGACCTCTAGCCTTCGCTCAACCCATTGATTGGGTTCAGCTCCAACCCAGTCTTTGCCACTTGGAAAGGTAACCATCCCCGTGACTGCCGGAGGGATTACCCTACAAACAGAATTCCTGGTGGTCAATGTACCCTCCCCGTATAATGTAATCATGGACCGAACATGGTTGCACCTCATGAAAGTCATCCCTTCCTTCTACCACCAGCTGATTCGATTCCCCTCCACGGTAGGAGTCCAAGAGATTAGAAGGGATCAAGTTCTTGCCAAGCAATGCTTCCTTATGACATATGCCACAAAAGGTTAAAGAATTCTTCCTTTAGCCCACAGTTTTGGCACATGCGGTTGGACCCGGAGCGACAGGTAGAGGCCAGGTATTGACTAACTTTGTTGTAGAATTTTTTGCTCAAACTTCCACAGGCAACCGACCCAACTCTGATCGCCAACGTATAACATGATAACATCTCCCTGCCAGTTCGGCAGAAAAATGATCGATTGGACGCCGTTCGCTGACAAAGCATCCAATGATCACGGGGTAAATCAAGGATAATCATCAAACGCTTCGGCATTGGAGTAAATCATTAAACTTAAGTTCACTACAACAAAGATTCAAAATAAAAAGCTCTGCATGCGGGGTTGCACCAAGCTATGGATTGCCAAACCGCTGGAATCATGATCCACTCAGACACTATGCAATATGCAACATGCAACATCCAGTCAATGAGGAGTTGGGCCCAAGCTGGGGGCATATCGATTAGGAGCTGACAAAGAAAAGCATCAACGACCCATAGGCCTTTTTATTCTAAAAGGATGTATCTGCCTATAAGGGAGCAGTTTCCTTCTAAAATATGTAATCTTTGCACAAATCAATGAAAATTAGAAGCTACTCAGCAAACTTGAGGCCCCTCCAAACTTCAACTTCAAAGCATTAAAGGAAGACCAAAAAAAAAAAAAACTAGGTGTAAAAACTTGGTCCTGGATCATTTATGACCAGGTCTACCAATGAAGGTCATAAAAACCAAGTGTAAAAACTTGGTCCTACCTAAGTTTGTCAAGTTAGCCAATGAAGGTCATAAAAACCAAGTGTAAAAATCTGGTCCTACATCATTTATGACCAGGTCGGCCAATGAAGGTCATAAAAACCAAGTGTAAAAACTTGGTCTTGTTTAAGTTTGACAGGTCGACCAATGAAGGTCATAAAAACCAGGTGTAAAAACCTGGTTTTGGATCATTTATGACCTGGTCGGCCAATGAAGGTCATAAAAACCAAGTGTAAAAACTTGGTCCTGTCTAAGTTTGACGGGTCGGCCAATGAAAGTCACAAAAACCAGGTGTAAAAACCTGGTTCTGGATCATTTATGATCAGGTTGGCCAAAGAAGGTCAATAACAGCTAGCATTCAAACCTGTCATATCCAAATAAGTTGGCACAGACCTTCATCAAAACAACGAAGCTAAGTAACTTGCCTCGACCCTAACCAAATTTGGTAATTTTAGGGGTAGCAAGGTTTATATTTGCCTATATTTGTGCGTGGATTAAAGCTAGGGGCACCTACTTTGTGACCAACAGAGCCCATTAACCTAAGAAAGGTAACTCATTAAATTTTTCCCTCTAAATTAGGCAGGGGCTTAGACTGGTTAAATTCAGTATCTCAAACACACATATAACAAAATTGTTTTATCTAAACAAATGACGTGTTCGTAAAAACATATGCACAAAATGGATTTGATACATAAATGCTTCCCTCGAAATTAAGCACAGTTTAGACAGAAGAAAGAAAAAAGAAAAAAAGGAGCTCTAAGCTAGTTCGGCGGATGGAGGGTCGACAGAGGATTGTCCGCTTTGTGGCAATTCAGTTGAGGGAAGCTCGGCTGGACTGGCTTCTTTATCCACTTGAAGCTTAGGAGCATCTTTCTCCTATTCACAAACGGTCTCTTCGTAGGCCTCATCCTCCGACTCGAGTACCGCATCGGCGTGGGCAGGAATTTCTGCCTAGAGAGGGGAAGACTTGTCCAGCTTCAACTGCCTTAGGGCTGCCTTCCAGCTGTCCTAGAATATCTATTCAGTAATCTGCTTCACCTGGGCCTCGTAATGATCCCCAGCATCCTCAAAACCCTTGTCATACTTGGCTTCTGCTGCCTTGTTTAAACGCTCCACCTCTAGTTGAGCTTCAGCCAGAGACGCTCTTGCCTTGGCTGCCGACTCCTCAGCCTCGGTTAACCTAGGCTTTATGTCGGCGGCTTCAGCTTCAGCTTCAGCTTCAGCTTTTTGGCATTCTTCCTCCTTCTGCTTGAAGGAAGCCTGTGCTTCGACAAGAGCAGCCTGGCTATCCTGACAAGCCTTCTGGAGAGTTCTGACCTCCCGATCTTTCTAATGGAAGCTATCCTTCAGGTCAGAGTGTCTTCTCAAAACTGCCTCGTGCCGATCTTGAAGACTGCAGAACCGCTGCATAATCTCCAAGCCATGAATGGCACCCTGAGGAGAACAAGGGAAAGTGGGCATTAATGCAGGACTGCCAAATTTAACAGGTAAAGGAAAGAGTTCGGCATAGTTGGCTCACCGCAAACGCTGACCGAACTGCTCTAAGCATCAATGCCCCTATGTCGATGCCGTCTAGTTCTTTTACGTCCCTGGGGGTATGATAGCCTGGAGAGCCACGATAGCAGTGTTGGGATAACGCAGTACCGAGTCCTCGACAGTCATAGCCAGCTCGCCAATCTTGGGTCATGCTATAAATTCTCCAACCAACGGTCCTTCCACTGTGCCCTTGCCCTTCTCCATAGTAGAAGTCCCCACTGATTTATCTGGAGTAACGGCCGCACCTGTGACCATCTCTCGGGCGGCGGCCTTCTCAGCCGTTTTCACAAACCTTTTTCTTTTCGCCACCACAGGAGCCGGTGCTTCCTTTATTGGATCGACCACCACGGCAATAGCAGTACCTCCAGCAGCAGAGGGCAGAATAGGTGGTGGAAGAGCATCAGTGTCACCGACCTAGGTAGCGGTTTTGGCAGAAGAAAAGGCCGCACCCTTCCTCTTCCTAGAACCCCTCTGTCCCAGTGCTAAAGTGAGATCCCAAACTTTGGGAGCCATTTCAAGGGCAGAGAAAGTGACAGCGGCAATGGGTGCGAAACCTAGAGACGGTAGGAGAGGTGTGCGATCCCCGATGTCGTGTCAAGCTCCCTCCGCTTTTTGGGCAGCAATCACGACCACAGGTACCCTGTTCGTCGCGATAAAGGTTTAGTATCAAATTGGGTAGCCCAGGAGTACGTGTGCAGCACGTCCTATCCCTTACAGCTCACATTCGCCCTTGTACGCCCAAACTCCCTCCAAGGCAGCAAGATTGGCATCGAGGTGTTCGGTCTCCTTATCTCGGGGTTTAAAGGTAACTGGGAAACACATAAGTGCAAAGGTAAACAACGAGCCAAGGAAAAATCAAAATAGAGAAAAAAAATTACATCAAGTAGCAAAGAGAAGGGTAGACCGATTCTCTTCGGTGTCCTGGGGCACTTCATTTCTGACGCGAGTTCTACAGGGGTATCACCAAATTCTCATGGCCCCCTCACTCTCATTATGGCACCGTCGATCCCCTTCCCCGAACTAGGAAGGAATTGGACCAGTTCCCTCGACGCATGCTTGGCCCTAAAATAATACTTATACCGCTCCGTTTTACTGCCACCACCCACCTCTACGGCGGCGTAACAACAATTAAATTCATGAAGACCCAGGTCTAGGTCCAGGTGACAGTTCAGTTCAATGATCCCCATCACTATTCTATAACCATTCGACAACAGTTGGATTGGGGCGATCTCGTAATGGCTTAGGATTTGAGTCAAAGAAGGGGTGAACAGGAAACCTAAGGCCACCCTCAACTATTGCAACCAGGGGAAACAGAGTCCCCTCTTCAATCACCTTCCAACCGTCATCGTTCGGCCCTACCAAACCTATATCTACCCCTGCCGAAAAATTGTAC
Source organism: Euryodendron excelsum (assembly GCA_033060915.1). Taxonomy (NCBI): domain Eukaryota; kingdom Viridiplantae; phylum Streptophyta; class Magnoliopsida; order Ericales; family Pentaphylacaceae; genus Euryodendron; species Euryodendron excelsum. The sequence continues at coordinate 21,398,090 of CM065387.1, forward strand.
CGCTGTTTGAAAGTAGTTATGGAATCAGAATGGCTAAGCATTCCCCTAAGTCTGGTGCCCATGGCCACCAAGGGGTTCTAGGGTTCGAAACGAGAAAAATTAAGAAAGAATGCAAAGAAAAGAAAGACTTACAGAGTGGTAGTATTTGCGATAGAGGCGGATGCAAAGCGTGGGGAAGTTCTGCGTTCAAACAGCAGATACACCCCTCTGGTGTGCGAAAAGAGTGATACCACGACGACAACAGACCTGGGGCAGCTGAACAGTCACGTTCCATTAAAGAAGGCCTGACGGTTAACGTCATCGAGCCATTGCGAGAGGTTAGCCTAAGACCCCTACAATCGGGGCGCTAGGGCTAAGGGGTAATTGTGGGTCAAATAAATACTGGCCCAAAATAGTTGGGTAGGTCCATGTCAATTGGCGCTGCTAAGCTGGGCTTAGAGTAGCCCATGATTGAGCCTTACGCCACAGGTCTAGGTCAGTTTGTCCATCTAAACTAGAGCCCCCTCTAGCCTAGCCTAGAAGTATACTCATGCCGGGAAACAGAGCATTAAATGGAAGAACAGACCTGCATTTAATGCAGAGGAGACGCTACACATAACCAACGACGCTCATGTCTGGTCAGTCAAGTTCTAGCAAAGCGATACAGGAAAAATTGTGTTTGATCAGTCGGCTCTAGCCAACATAGACCTGAGCAGAGAGTCATGAGTATAAGGTAGGCTCTACAGAGAGCGCTACATTATAAATACCAGAGCTAAAAAAGAGTAAGGTATGATTATTCCGACTTAGCCATATACACTTGTAAATCTCATTCCATCCTAGAGAAGAATAACTAACTTGACCCTCAGAGTGTGATTGGTCCAAAGCAGGTCAACCCATTCTAACTCTTCTGTTTCCCTACAACAGGTTGGGGACTCATCAATATTGGTTTGAGTGATCTGTCAAGCCTTCCTAGAAATCCCATTTACAGTATATAATTACTCAGCGCATTATTCTAGGTTTAAAACCCTCATACATAACCCTAATTAAGAACACGGAACTATAAAAACAAATTAGAATTTAAGTTTTAGTTTTAAATGTAAACCTCCTTTTTCTTAAAAAGGGGCAATGTGCTTTGGTGATTTTAGACTATCTCGTGTTGTCTATAGCTTTTATCAATAAACCAATTTTTCTCTCTCATGCGATACCTGTGGGGTCGGGTGGCATGGGCCGGTTGGGGTGTCCAGATCTACACCTTTTGCATCCAATAAACCAATTTTGCTTTGGGCCATTAAGCCACAGAGACTCACGTTTTGAACTTAAAAATAGGAATAGATAGTAACATCATGATTTACAGAGTATACAGCCCTTGATCATTGTCAAGCAGTCATGGTTTTAAATTTTGACGACTCCATATGAAATGTCTTATTTGAACTAGTTAATTAAATTTGAATTGTTCAAATTCTGAATAAAAAAAAAATTGGTTGAAATGTCTGAATATTCTGAGAAATTCAGAAAATTCAGATTTGAAATTTCGGAAACAAATGGCTCAACTTTTTTTTTTTTTATTAATTCAATTGAAAAATTGTCCTAATTTGCAAAAACTTAGATGAAACAAGCTAATTTTTGGAAATTTCAATAAAAGCAATAAAAAAAATCGCATTTTTCAACTCTATTGTAAAGTTGGAAGTTTGAAAAATTTAGATTCAGATAAGTTCACAGAATTAGATGAAAATCTTCTTCTTTTTTTTTTTAAACCATAATGGCTAGGGCTTTTTTTCTCTTTTCTTTTCTTTATTTTTTTTTTCTTGTAATATCTCCTTTCTTGTAAGAGCAATCACTAAGGGATTGTTGAGCACAACCTACACATCCTGATATTTTTTGCAAGTAGTGGCTAATACGAATGTTTGAATAGGCATTACATGTTCAATTAAAGTAGTTTAGGACTCACTGCACCTTCACAATCATAGGATGTTATGTCCCTCTACTTCTACTTCTATTTTGAAGCTTTATTAATTATCAAACTTTTATTAAATACTGGATCTAATATCTGATGAGGGATAAAATGGGAAATGAAATTGGTTGTATCTCTATATTTTGTTATGGGTAAATAAAAAAAATGTTAGATATTTTGAAAATTGCCTATTCTTTTTTTTTTTTTTCTCTTTGTTATTGGTGTTCGGGCCTTTAGTCGACTCTACTCCCTCGAGTTCATGCAAGATCATCGTCCACATGAACTATATAAACTTTATACATTAAATGAATGTTGGCTGGCCATAAGAGGACATGAAGAGGAATCGAATTTGAGACCTTATACTTCGCATGAGAATAAATCGATGACTGGACCACCCATTGTGATTGGGAAATGCCTATTCATTTTCATCTTATTTTTCATCCCAACCAAACAAAAGCAAGAAATTTTATCTTCTCTCATTTCCTTTTTCTTTCTTTTCCATTAACAAACCCAAGTTTTAAACAAAACATAAATATTTCTCTCTATTCCAATATTCTTGGGGTGAATTCACATGAAATTGTTTTTCCAATTGGGAAGGTTTCTGTCGCGCCAGATTTTTCGCACTCGAGAAATACTCACACAAGCGGAAAAAATGTTGTACTCTCTCGTTAGAACTCACCCTCCTAGAAGAATGAGTGCGATTAGATTTGAATTGAAAATCGATTTGAATAAAGGGCTTTTGAAAAAGATTCGGAGTCGCCATCTAACTTGATTAAGGTGAGTTAGGTCACCTAAAAACTAAGAATAATCCAAAGACTACACTTAGGGTTTTGAAAAACGATTTGAAAATATCTCCTCAAGAGAGGGTTTTTTTAGGAAAACAGGTTGTGTTGGCAACCTTTGAAAAATAATTAAGCCCTTGTTGGAAAATAACTCCTTTTTGGTCTTTGAAATCAGTGATTCTAGGTTCGGAGGTTGGTTACGTGTAGGGAAGACGCACTAAGCCATCACCCTACCCCGCCCTTTCGGTACCTACATGTCAATCTACCCTAACTTCACCTATGAGAGTCTTCAACTAACTATTGGTCAATCCTGTCCATTTTGAAAAACAATACTTGAAAAGAAACTAACATGATGTATGATATGCAAGTGCAAGTTAAGAGAATTGAAAAATAGATTTGGAAAGAGATTGGTTTGAAATTGATTTGATTTGATTTGAAAATAGATTTGAAGAGATAGAATTGAAATTGGAAAGTTTGAAAATTTGGAAATAGAAATTTGAGAATAGAAATTTTGAAAATAGATTGGAATTTGAGATTTGAAAAATGTGAAGACCACACCCATGAGGGTGAAATTGAAAGTTTGAAAAGTGTTGTGACCGCACCTATGAAGGTTGCCTACGTATCCCTTTGGGGGAATCAGGTCAGTCGTAGTTCGGATCGGAGTCCGATTGAAAATAGAAGAGTTGATTTGAAAAAAAAGATTGAGTTGAAAATTGGATTTGATTTGAGATTAGAAGAGGAGATTGGAAATTGAAATGGAGAAGATTGGACTTGCTTTGGAAAGACTTGGTTTTAGGAAACCTAGACTTAGGAAAGATTTGACTCGACTTGGAAGGTTTAGAGAAAAATTAGATTTAGGAAATGTTTGAATTAAGAAATGTTCGATTTAGGAAAGTTTCGAATTAGGAAAGTTTTGAAAATTGAAAAGTTTCAACTGAGGAAAGTTTAGAATTTGGAAAGTTTTCACTTTAGGAAAGTTTTGAAATAGGAAAGTATTGAATTTAGAAATATTTTGAATTAGGAAAAGTTTAGTTTAAGAAATGATTAGAATTTAGAAAGTTTCAAGTTAAGAAAGTTTTGAATTTTGGAATGTTTTGAGTTTAGAAAATTTTAGATTTGGAAAGATTTGAAGTTTAGGAAAGTTTAAGATTTAGAAAGTTTTAGAGTTCGAATTTTAGAAAATCTTGAAATTAGAAAAGGTTTGAATTTAGGAAAGGTTTGAAAACTTAGGTTTGAAAAGTTAAGATTTGAAAAAATGGTAGAATTAGGAAAGGGTTGAATTAGGAAAGATTTGAAAAGTTGAGTTTTAGAATTTAGAAAAGATTTTTATGTGCAAGTTTTGGAAACTTAAGATTTAGGAAAGTGGAAGTTTAGGAAGGATTTGAATTAGGAAGGGATTGGATTTTGTTTCTAAAAGAGAAAGGTTGGATTTTGTTTCCAAAAATGGAGGACGGGATCTAGTTTCCTAAACGGGGAGATAGGATTTGGCAAGGATTTTAGAAAGGGAGATTCTAGAAACCCTAGATTTGAAAAATTATAGTTTCAATGTAGAAAATAGGTTTTGGAAACGTGTATCGTTTGGATGTGAAAACAAGAGGTTTTGGAAACCTAGGTTTGGGGCAAAGTTTGAAAATCATGTTTTTAGAAAGAAAATTAGGGTTTCCTAATTGTGGGTTCTAGGGCTTGACTTGAGCTCTAAGGAAAGCGCGTTTTTGGAAACGAAAGTTTTCTAGAAGGGATTCCTAGTGAGGAGTTTCTAGAGGGAAAATTTTTTGAAAAATAAATTCGAAGAGAGAGTTTTTAAAAAGATTTTTGAGGAGCGTTTTTCTAGGAAAGAGATCTAGGGAACGTTTTTGGAAAGTGGACTTTGAAGAGAGCGTTTTGGAAAGGAATTGAAAAATGGAAGTTTTGAAAGGAGTTTTTGGAAAACAATTTTGGAAAGAAGAGTTTTTGGGAAGCATGTTGAAAAAGAGAATTTTTTAGGAAGAGATTTGAAAAGAAAGTTTTTGGAAAGTATGAAAACGTCTCACTTTCCTAAAGCGATTCTAGGCATAAGAGGGCTAGAACCACTTTAAGAAAGTGGTTTTGAAAACAATAAGGATTGAAAATATGGACCATAAAAGTCATTTTTAATGTAACACTTTCTTAAAGTAACCCTAGCCATGGAAAGGCTAGAATCACCCTAGGATTGTGATTTTGAAAACAAGTTTTTGAAAAGGGAATTTGATGCAATTTTGAAAACAAGCTTGAAAACGATTTTGAAAACGAGTTTGAAAACGAATTTTGGAAGATGCAAGACTATGATATGCACAATGCAATTTGGGGTCGTGAACATATAAGGCTAAGGCTTCACCATATAATCAAGGGGGCCGGACTCACGTGGTCTCTGGTTAGACTAGAAGAGAGCCCCCGGCACGGTGACTCTCCAATAGCCCAATCCTACACATGGATCAGGAATCCCTTTGTTTCAAGCATGCAAAGAAAGGGGGGAAAGAGATGGGGGATTAAAATAGAGAAAATCCAAGCGGGTTAGGAGAGAGAAAAGAGAGGGGGGGAGTGCGGAAATTTAAATAGAAAGCCTACCGTGTATCTTCTTTATTTTGCGCGCCTTGCTTTCTTCAGTCTTCGGTCTTCGTCTTGATCTTCACCTTCAGTCTTCAAGAGTTGTCTTCAAGCTTCAAACGTGAGATTACAACTCTTCAAGTCTTCGAAGGAGGGTTGAAGGTTAGTGTATGAGTGTATGGGGATGTATAGGAGTGTATAGGAGATTAGGGTTTAGTGTATAGTGGCTAGGGTTTGGAAAACCTAGGGAAGCTAGGGTTTAGGAGGTGCTCGAGCTCTGTATATCGAATTATATGATTTTTAGGTTGAATTTGCGGATCCTTTTTACGTTGGAGGAGGCTCCGTATTTATAGAGGTTGGACAATACTAGCGCCTGTTGCAGTGGTGCCAGGCCAAAGTTTACACTGGCGCCACTAGGAGTGGCGCAAGGCCATTTTTTGGCTTGGCGCCACTACAGCCATTTAGAAAATATTTAAGGTCGGCAAGCAACGTATCTTTGACTAGATTTGGGCGTCTGTCCTATTGACTACCGTGCAATTTTTGGCCTGGCTTCACTAGGAGTGATTCCGGAAAGTCCGGGAATGATTTAAAGAAGTCGGGAATGACTCGGAAGGCTAGAAAAGTGCAGGAACACTTAAAATTGTGTCCTGGAGGTATTTGACTTGAAAAGTGAGTATAGGATGTGTCGGAAGGGTTGACCGGGCCTTTAGGGGCAAAACGGTCAATCGAATTGGAAAGTTGTCGGGACGGACTCGGACTGTCCCGGAAGAAGACTTGGGATTTGGAAACATTATTCAGAATGTTCCCAAAGGTTGCTAGTTTGATTCCTAGAGCAGGCGTGGTCGGAAAAGGAGACCGGCCCACTAGGGGCAAAACGGTCATTTTGTACCGGGTTTGCCGAAACTGACTCAGAATAATCTGGAAAGGTAAAGAAAGGTTTAGAACACTATGAAAAGTATTCTCAGGAAGTTATCGGTTTGATACCCAGAGCCGGTATGGTTCCCGAGGCATTCGAATGCCTAGGGACAAAACGGTCATTTAGCCTCAAGTGGGCCCTACGGGCCCGAGAAGCGACTGGTGGACTAAATTCAAGTTAAAAAGGTGGGCTTAGAGTCTAAATATGCATGTGATGTGTGAAAGTGAGCTTGGTCAGCTCGAAGATTGCCGAGCGGGCAAAAATGGGGTGCTTACAGTTTCATAATTAAGTTTACTGTAAGTCCCTGACATTAGGTTTTATCTATTTCTAATATTTTAAGTGGCACTACTAAAAATTGTATTATTTGTGACAGCAGAATGCCGTCGCAAAAGCTTGTTTTGCCGTCGCAAAAGCTCATTTGCATCAGCTGTGCGACGATATTTCCGACGACGAATTTACGGGCGTCGCAAATACTATTTGCGATGGCCAAGCGACGGCATGGGTCATCTTTTGCGACGGCAATCTCCTGTCGCAAATACTTGTCGCCAAAGTAAATAGTATTTGCAACCGTTGCAAGGTTGACACTAATAAACTATTAGCGACGGGTTAGGACTGTCGCAAATAATCTTTCACTGCCATTATTAGCGACAGCCGAGCCCATGGCAATTGATAGTTTTAGCCACAGCACGAAACCGTTGCGAAAGGCCAACACATACAGCATATGCGTAGGCATTTTTACCGACGGTTTTATCGACAGTTATGTAACTGTCGCTAATACTTTTCAAACAGCCACAACCTGTTTTGAATTGGTGAATATTTTTGTAACTTTTTTCAACCTAATAAAATGTAGAATTAATATTATACGAATGACAAAATTAAAGCATTCATTCAAATTCAAATATTTATAAATATGCGTAACAACATAAATTAACACATTTTAAACATTGTCTCACATTAAAATTCATAAAATAAAAAAATATATATAATGCCTACCAAAATAACATTATAAAGCCATAATCCATAAACCAAAAGGGAGTTTTAAATCTATCGCAAAATATGCTGATATAAAAACACCATAGATCAATCTATTCCTTGCGAACAACCTGAAAAAAAATATATAAATATTAGATAAAATAATGAATATATTATAGACAATGAATAAATATGCATATAAATAAATAGGCTTACTGAAAGAAAGATTCGGGATTCAAGTATTTAAAAAGTACGGAAGACATTGTTTTTCATATAAAGTTAATTGAAAACGTGACAACTCTCACCCCAGGAGTCCCGCGACCGTGCTGTTTATTCCCACATGTCACTCGTGTGTAAACCTTTCTACGTGTTAAGTTTGACGGACTTCCGAGGCCATTTCAGCATTTTAGTACCCAAACGACCCGAAAAATAATGATTTTTTTAAAGGCTAAGTGAAAAAACGTGACAACTCTCAACTTAGGAGTCTGACGACTGTGTTGTTTGTTCTCACACGTTACTCATGCCTAAACCTTCCGATGTATTACTTATTTTTTCACTAAAAAAAGTGTATATAAATGTAAGCATAATTAAGAGCTTTGCACCATAGTTTTGAAAGGATATAATAGTAGCTATGACTCAACAAAAGTTTGCATACCTCCACTAGAATATGACAAAAGCTTGCATACCTCCACTAGAATCTGTTAAGTAACCAAAACAATCACAACCATATAAGAAAAGGCTCACCTATATACGACATCCATTTGCTCTTATTTTGACAAAGCGTCCAAGTCTTTCTTCACTTCCTCATAAGCCGCGCCAGGGTCATTGTGAGCTTCTTTGTCTCCCAAAGTTTTTGATGCATGACACGCCACCAGATGTGCTTCAACTAGAGTCACTCCACAAGGGTACGGAGGTCACGCTTGTAGTAAAACCGGAGGATCCGGTGTCGTTCTCTCCCAAGAGAATTCTGCAAATATAGCAACAAAGCTCAACTAGCACGGGTACTTATCTTAATGGATTGCAAATGAAAATTCTTATCTTTTCTTAACATAAAAGAGACCGAAAATATGTTGGTTTTGAGATGATGGTGGTTCTATGCTTCATGCAATAATTTAGTGATTAATAAAGACAACAAAAGCTAGTTTTATGTAATTAAGGAGAAAAGCTTGAACATGGTTGTTTTGATTCACCAATTCACAACAAGGGTTTCCAATGAGAGGTTTATAACTCAAATCAAGAATCACACCTTGGATTCTTGATTCGAAAAATGTGGACTATAAAAAATGTGGGTTTTGTTTGATTGAGCATAAAGAGGGAATTTATAATTGGTACCCTAGAATCAAACCTTAAACATGTGCAATACCTATACCAAATTTTGATTTGTGCATAAATATTGCCAAAGGGTTATGAATCTAAGTTTTTCTAATGAATTTCATGCTAAATCAAATGAAACCATATAATTTTGAGGATATGACTCTAAAGTTCATACAACCCATTTTCAACCCTTTGAAGATCCTTGGTGGATCTTCACAACCACATCCAAGAGGTATTTAGCTACTAGAATCCATGTCAAAGAGCATAAAATAAGACAAATCTACCATTAAATTATATAGAACTAGTGTTTGGTTACTAAGAAAATGAGGGAAAGTGGTAAGAAAATGAGAGAAATCATTCACTTCATATATATATAAATCAAGCATTCATTTACAATGATCCAAAAGCAATAAATGACATTGAATACAAAGCATTAAGAGTAGATCTAACTAAAAACCTTACAAGATAACAAAAATCCACTTTTTGGAGCCTCTTTCCCGTCCAAATTCTGCAGAAATTGACCTATATCTCTTTTTGTCTGGAACAAAAGCTTTTACACTCTGCAGAAAAACAGAGTCTGTACACACCGATCGATCGGTCCAGGCGATCGATCGCAAAACCGACCCCTCTGAAGTTTGCTTCTGTGTAGTCTGTTGAGGGAATTTCGACGTCACCGATCGAACACCCGATTGGTCGGAAAAACGCCCTCTCTGAAGTTTGCTACAGAAGGTCGAATAGAGAATCACCGATCGATCGCAGGATCACCGATCGATCGGCCGATCGAACGTTCCGTGGACCGTTCAATCGGGCGATCGATCGGTCATCCTCAAGATTGCCCATTTGCCTTAGTTTAAGCTCCAATTCCTGTAAAAAGTGCACAAAAAGAGTTTCAATGCATTTTGGGAGTTAGAATACTAAATTAACATTGGAATTCA